>JAVIAB010000117.1:39769798-40077298 GCA_032433765.1 Megaustenia siamemsis | reverse complement strand
TGAAGATGTGCACATGTCAAGCATGGATTTAGAAGAAATGGCCAGAGAATTACTAAGCAGGCTCTTAAATGGAAAGCATCAGGTCAGATGAAAAAGAGGACGACCTCGAGAAACACTGTAAAGAACTCTAACAAAAAAGGCAAGGTTGGCAGGTATAGATTCACTCTCTATAATCAAACAGTTCGCCCAGAATAGAGACAAATGGTGGGAGACTCAATGAGCCCTTTGTGCTGTCTAACAAAAAAACATGTGCGTGAGCATACACACACACATAAATATATATAAATTTATATTGACAGATGTCATAAAATGTGAGAAATATTTGTATGGGTATTTAATTTGCTGATTACAAAGCAAAAATCTGAGAAGGATTGATATCAATATATGAAACATACTTGAAGAAGAAAAACGATGAGTATGAAAAATAAAGTTTTGGAAATATTGTAACAATTATTGAGAAATATTAAACGGCCGAAGACAGACGCATAAATACAGGAGGAAGACTGTGATGTGATACTAGACTTCTATTAAATGAAATTAGCTGTTAGAAGCTAAGAATTTATAAACAAAATCATGAGGACACAAAGCAACGCATTTACATATTAGACAACACATATGAGAAACCATCATATAATATATCTATCTATCTATTGACCTTTCGAACTGTAGCCAGCCCATAGGGCGTGGACCAAAATACACCTTCTCCTATCTGAATTTTTGTTCTAGCAGTTTTCTTTTAAAGATATTTTATCAAATCTCACCATCTGTCTCTGTTCTGTGCAAGCAGCTCTATCTCATTGAGGGAGCCGAATCCTGCTGCTCTTGTCTCTTGCATCAATGTTCTCCCTGGGTCTTCCTCTTTTTCTCTTACCTGTTGTTTCCCATATGAGGGCTTGCTTTGCTATTCGGTTATTATCTCTTCTCATCACATGTCCAACATATGACCATCTTCTTTTCTTTATTACTGAGGATATTAGTGGTTGATTGGCGATTTCTCTAATTTCTTTGTTTGTTTTGAATTCGTTCCCTGTTATACCAAGTATTTTCCTTAGACATTTATTTTCGAATGCGTTCAACTTTGTTTCTATATCTCTTGTTGTTTTCCAGCATTCACATGCATACGTAAGGGTTGATAGTACATTTGATTTGAATAGCCTACGTTTTGTGTTTGTGCTGATGAGTTTTGATTTCCACAACTTTTCAAGGCTTCTGAAAGACATTGCTGCTTTAGCCATTCTGATTCTAATTTCTTTACTTGTATCCCCTTCTCGATCAATGTGACTTCCAAGATAGATAAAGTGATCGATCTCTTCTACTGGTTTGTTTTCCATGTATATTTTGTCATCTGTTGGAATTAAACTTTTCATGACTTTAGTCTTTTCATGATTGATCTCAAGCCCAATTTTGCTGGCTATTGATGATAGTTCATTTGTGTTTTCCTGCATCGTTTTTATCTGGCTGCTGATGAGAACTATGTCATCAGCAAAGTCGAGGTCTATAATATATAGAATCTATTAAAAATGTAACTCTAAATTACAATACTGTAGCAAAAATTACAGCATCAAAACACAAATTCATAAAAATTTGATATTTTGCCACATTCAAACATGGTCATGGACTCATTGTCATGGTCATAGACTCATCCAAACATTACTTCATCAGTATCATCATCATCAAGTACCATGCCTGCTGGTGTAGGTGATCATGTCTCTTCACAACTTTCAATCTCAACAATTACTTATCATTTCTGTTTTTGACCTTCCGCCAAGCCATTCTCTTAAGCTGTCTGGTATTTTTTTTCTCTTTGCTTCCCTCTAAATCGTCATCCCTCAACTTTCCCAGTTGTTACAATATATTCCAGCTGTTCCCTTCATCAGTAGAAGAATTAATATTATCCTATTACGTATCTTAATATCATCAGGTCATAATATTCTATATTAAATATCAATGTAATGCTTCCAGCACACAAAACAACTAAATAGATGGATTAATATATAATTATTGCCAGTAACAAAGAACAAACAAATAATATCCATTTTGAAAATTCACTAACATTAAAACTAACACTAAAAATTGATAATTAAAAAAATTATTCATAACCAATAATGAACTGATCTTTCTCCTGTGACAAACATCTAAATTTAGCTAAATTAATTTCTACACTATCAGTGTATAGTTTTTAATTTACCAGATGTCAAGAAGAAACAAGAAAGAAATGTAAATAGATGAAACAAGTATATATGGATGAAATTGGCGACAACAATTTTCACAAAAACTCATCAAGTGTCAAAATTATTAAAAATCAACAAATATTTTGATTTAAAATCCTAAATACAAGAAGAAAGTTAATCTACTGTACTATTGTACTGTAATGTAATTTGTTGAGGGGAAATTTAAAAAATACTATAAATTCTGATAGCAATGAAGCAAGTGGCTTCATTTTTTTCGAGGATTGAAGTTTTAATAAAAACTAACCAGAGTTTATAAAAATTTGTATAAGAAATATTATAAATACTTAGATCTAAACGCGGTAAAAAAGAAAATATAGCTTGTTCTTCACACTGTATATAACATAATTTAAGTATTGGAATTTCACGGGACAAGGACAAAGCTCCATTGGTAATGAAACAGGTCTAAAAAAAAACGTTTGCAAGACGTATCAGTAGCAAGAGGTAAATAATTGGGGTGGTGGCAATTGGGTACATCAGTTTTAAAGAAGTTAACATATTCTCAACAAAGGAGTCTAAAACAGGTTGTTTTCCTGAATAAAAAAAAAATTTGAAATGACTGTGAGAAAATAAAATTAAAATTGATCTAAAATACACGGTTTGTTCAGACAATTTGCTCAGGAAGTCAGAAAAGAGGTTAAATAAAAGGATTAGAAGGTCTTTAGTGAAAATAATTGCAGAAATGTTAATAAATTAAAAGCCACAAAAGTCTGTTACTACAACTGCATTTTGCAGCTTCTGGTACGGATTGTGTTAATCTCTTTTCCAGCTTCCTCAGCAAATTCTCCAAACAAACTGAGTGTTTTAGATCAATTTCCATTGATTTCCACATTGTTTTTAAATTTTTTTCGATATCCCGCTTGTTTACGATGAATGATGATATCGTATGACAGGGAACAGTTGGCTGTGTTCACTTTCTGCGCGGTTTCGCCTTATGTCTTTTGGCGTGTGCTGAGACTGCTACGATGGGGACTACAGTTACCTTTCTTTGTTTGGGAGATGAGTTAGTAATTCGGATGATTCCACTGGCACGGGCGGTTGAGCAATTATGGATTTTAATTCGTTTGCTGTGAAACCGAGGCCTTCCATAACCAATAACCAATATTAAATTTTTTTTAATTTAAAAAAATGGCTGTGCCACTGTGGATTAAACTCGTGAATCATAGGAGGAAGAGGTATGTTTTACAGCACTCAGAAAAAATGACAAATAAACAACAATAGAAAAAAACGAAGAACAATATATGGTCTTATATATAATTTGGCCTAATATAATTTTTTTTCTATTGTTTATTTGTCATTTTTTTCTGAGTGCTGTAAAACATACCTCTTCCTCCTATGATTCACTGAATTATCACCTCGAAAGTTTCCCTCTATTAAAATATTCATTTATTATTATTATTTGTTCCTGTGTGTTACCGGGGCCTCATTATGAGGGAAGTAAAGAATAGTGACACTGTGACCTTCCAGGCATGTCATAAGAGGCGACTAAGGAGGTTGATCGATGGCTTGACAAGCTGTCATTGTAAAAGTATTGTTATGGAAACAGCGCCATATATTTTAGAGCAGTGATCTCCGCAATATGTGCCACTTTGGCACGCAAGGTTTCTGTTTTTGAGATTGTGGTTCTGCCCTATATGCCGTCTTTGGCTCGAAAGGACAATAGATAGATTATTATTTGTCTCCTGGGTTAAACCCCAATGGTAAGGAATGTGTTAAACCTATTGAATACAAATGAAATCTTATCTTTGCATTTAGGTAGATCAATAGTCCATAAGAATGACATCTACTGTTAATAAGTAAAAGTCAGAAAAAAATTGTTCATCTCTCAAAAATAAAATTTTGTTATATCCTTTGATAAATTTTAATATTTTAAAAATCTACTCATGTTAAGTTTTAAAAATGCATTTAGTGAAACTAGAAATAAAACAACAACAAAAAACTATCTTTACACAATGTTTACCCAATTTTATAGTCTACCAGGAGGCATTTGTGGGGGAAATCTAATTAATAGATGAAAAATGGCAAAATGTATGTTTTGTGTTTAGAAAAGACAGAACAAAATATAAGATTCAACTTAAAGCAGACCAGGATCAGGACAAGCTGAAAATGCTTCCAAACAAATTAATTTCCTATTCATTCTCCTGTGGCAATATTGGACTCAAATGTAGCCCTTTACATTCCTCAGTTTCAGTTTACTAAGTCTAGTAGGATAACTCAGATCTGCTAAAGGGAATCATAACAAAAAAAAACAACAACAAAAAACAGAAAACAAAATAAAAACAATAATAAATCAACAAAATAAAATAAATATATTTTAGAAAATAATCTACTTCTGACCTGTTGTTGTGTGAGGAAATCAGAATTTTGATCAGTATGGGTCACATCAACTCCGTCACTGCCATGGACTTTGAGTGTGGCTATAATTTCATCCATCATTGCTGTGTACAGACGCATTAACTGCTGAACTTGATGCATTTCTGATGTCTGAATAAATGTCTTGCAATTGCGTTTGACAAAGTCAAGGCTGGGCTCAACCTTTTGATGAATGATTAGCATAAAGTTTTGTGAGTGTAGGAACATGCTGTGACATTGGAAAAAAATGATAGAAAAAAAAATGCAGAGAATAATTTGAGCAATTTAATATCAAATAAAGAAAGTAACTGCTGAACTTGATGCATTTCTGATGTCTGAATAAATGTCTTGCAATTGCGTTTGACAAAGTCAAGGCTGGGCTCAACCTTTTGATGAATGATTAGCATAAAGTTTTGTGAGTGTAGGAACATGCTGTGACATTGGAAAAAAATGATAGAAAAAAAAATGCAGAGAATAATTTGAGCAATTTAATATCAAATAAAGAAAGTTAACAGTAGAAATGACTAGCAATTAACTTTAAAGTTGCATATGCACCCAGGTATACACACTGTGCTTATGTATGCATACATATGTGTGCGTGTGTATTTTTGTATATGTGTATATATGTGTGTACACACACACACATATATGTATGTGTGTATATATATATATAAAATCTAGAAGACTTAGTCGTGTCTCACCAGATCGTGTTTCATCAAGAAGTAGGCAAAACCCCAAATAGACATGTAATGGATGTGCATTTGTGCAAAGTGGTATGAATATTTTTGTGTTTGATTGTATTAGCTGTTTGCAGCATGCTTTTATTGTCACTCATACAGGCCAAAGAGTTTAATACCAGCATTCAGAGTGGCCAGATTAAGGAGGAGTGGCTACACGGGTACTTACTACTGCTACTGAAGCCAAACAAGGACCATTCTCAGATAAGTGCCTACTGAATCATCACAATGCAGAACACTGCGGGCAAGCTGCTGGAGAAAATAGTTGCCCGTGTCCTCACCTGTCACCTTGAACAGAAACGCGTATTCCCACCCACACTCGGAGGTTATAGATATAACAAAGAGACATGGCTCAATGCGGCAGTCTTTGCCTATGACGTCTTCGAAGGCTTCCACAGACGAGAGGAGACATGTGCTGCTGCTATAGATCTGGCGGATGCATACAACAGGGTACCATTTGAATATCTCATATATATGCTCCTCAAACTGGCGGTGCACCCCTTCCTCATTAGATGGATCGCCGCGGCACAGTTACAGAGGAAGGTGATACTCAGATGTGGAAGTTGGTCTTCTGAGCCAACATCCATTTGTCCAGGGCTGCCACAAGGCTCACCATTGTCACAAGTTCTATTTAACGTGTACACAATAACGATCACGGAACAACAGCTGGATGGGAGGGGAAGAACTATGACTTTTGCCGATGATATTCTGGTATATCGACAGGGAAGAGACAGACGGGGAATCGCCTCCACAATGCAAGACGAACTCAATCGCATTTCTTCCTGGTGTGGGGTTTACGTATTTTGGATTTCTGCAAAGACTCTACCCATTGCATACGTACAGAGCCCACCTCCACTTTTTTTATCATGCTCATCGAATCACTCAGTATACAGGCATAGATGTAGTCTTGTGACTCTAACCATTTGAATGCCTTGGTCACTGCCATCGCCTCCATTGTCATGCTACTCGTGGTCATGACGTATGCACCACTGTCTTCCATGACTATTCTGCCTGCTGAGTGTGCTGTAAATGCCCATGCACTTCTTTGGTGACGTCTTAGAGATCCGTCTGTATAGATGACTGCATCTTTCTCATCGGTGTTATCGCAGATGAGACCGTTGACCTCAGTATTAACCACGACCGGTTCTGTTCCCTACTTTTCCTGTCGAGTGTGATAATACACGAGAAAGTCCCCTTGAATGACATAGGCACCGGTATCCACTCCTCACCAACGCTGATATTGGTATGCCCACATACTTGTTTGATGACATCTTCTGCTCGGCCCACCTATGATTTGCCTCTTTTTAGCCTGGCACCTTTCTCTGTGTTGAGCATGGGGTGCAATGGATGCTTTGTATCTGTACTAATCTTCAGGTATGCTCGTGCTTTCCAGATCTTGATTCTGTCATCCATGGTTGGAAAGTCAAGAAGATACCTCATTGCTACACAGGGAGTGTCCCTCATACACCCAAAGATAATATGCATAGCTTCATTCAGTATTTTCTCCAGCCTGTCAATTGGAGTCGTACTGACAGTAAGAATTGCCAGGGCATACTCGATTGGTGCGAGGACTAATCCCTGGAACAGAAGAGTAAGTAGCCTCTGCTCGATGTTGGCAGGTGCCATGACCTTCAAGGTGGCTAATCCTTTGCGGAAATTTTGTTATCACATGGTCAACGTGGTCCTGAAAACACAGGCTACGATCAAACTTAACTACGAGGTATGTCATCAACTTGTCCCTGGTCACCTCATTAGCTCCCATTCGTACTACCGGTGTGGTCGTATTAACGATATGATTGTTAAGGGAGAACCATGAAACTGATGCTTTATTAGGATTAACCATGGCACCTGATGAAGAAATGCGATCGAGTTCATCTTGCATTGTGGAGGCGATTCCCCGTCTGTCTCTTCCCTGTCGATATACCAGAATATCATCAGCAAAAGTCATAGTTCTTCCCCTCCCATCCAGCTGTTGTTCAGTGATCATTATTGTGTACACGTTAAATAGAACTGGTGACAATGGTGAGCCTTGTGGCAGCCCTGGACAAATGGACGTTGGCTCGGAAGACCAACTTCCAGATCTGAATATCGCCTTCCTCTGAAACTGTGCCGCGGCGATCCATCTAATGAGGAAGGGGTGCACCGCCAGTTTGAGGAGCATATGTATGAGATATTCAAATTGTACCCTGTTGTATGCATCCTCCAGATCTATAGCAGCAGCACATGTCTCCTCTTGTCTGTGGAAGCCTTAGAAGACGTCATAGGCAAAGACTGCCGCATTGAGCCATGTCTTTTTGTTATATCTATAACCTCCGAGTGTGGGTGGGAATACGCATTTCTGTTCAAATGACAGGTGAGGACACAGGCAACTGTTTTCTCCAGCAGCTTGCCCACAGTTTTCTGCATTGTGATGATTCTGTAGGCACTGATCTGAGAATGGTCCTTGTTAGGCTTTGGTAGCGGTAGTAAATAGCTGTGTAGCCACTACTCCTTAATCTGGCCACTCCGAATACTGGCATTAAACTCATTGGCCAGTTTTGTCAAGTCGTCGTCAGCTAAATTGCCTATGTCATCGTACCGAACCCATCTGGACCAGGAGCAGTGTTGTGTGACCTTTTAAGTGTTGTGCGAATGGTATCGGTTGTGATTGTGAGATCTTCTTCCAGCCCTACATCCTTACACAATTTTGACAGTGATCCCCGTATCCTCATTCTTACAGCCTCATTTCTTTGGTCCATCTGCTCAATGTAGCGGGCAAGCAGGGCCTTCCCTTTGCTCTCATCAGATTTGTGCCATATCCGGTCTGTACTCTGAAA
Source organism: Megaustenia siamemsis (assembly GCA_032433765.1). Classification (NCBI taxonomy): domain Eukaryota; kingdom Metazoa; phylum Mollusca; class Gastropoda; order Stylommatophora; family Ariophantidae; genus Megaustenia; species Megaustenia siamemsis. The sequence goes on along the minus strand of JAVIAB010000117.1, from coordinate 40,069,165 downwards.
GTCTGGTATGCCTCTGTGTCGTGTTGTGCCATTCATGCACTGATGAAGGTGCCAGAATGTGGCGAGCGATTTTTCTGAGCACACCTTTTTACAGAAGTCATCCCATTTGGCATCCTTAGCCTGCTTAGCACATAGTTTAAAGTACATCATTTTTTGGTCGACCTCTACTTTCAGACGCTTCAAGAGCTCAGGTTGTGTTCTTCCATTCTTTCTGGCTTTCTGCCATGTCTTGACCATTTGTCTTTTGCTCCGCCAAGCTACCTCGACATCTACGTTCCACCAGGGTGGCTGCGTCCATCTCTCCTGCCCCCTATGAGGTTTATTTTGCTTACAGTAGCTTGATGACGATCGGGTATCACCTGTAGCACATGATGTCCCTTACCGAACGGGGGTTTTCTATTGGAATCACCCTTAACGTTGTTGTCGTTATTTCTTATGTTGTGGTGATTCATGATTGTACAAAGAAATTATGACGGTGGTTTTCTGTTGTCTTCCGTCGGTTTGTTTATGGTTGGCTCCGCTAGCCTTTGACTAAAAAGTCTCACCCACAAGACAGTGGGGTTGTTTTATTTCAGGGTACCCTCCCTTAGCCTTTTACTCTCCCGAGCTTACCTGCAAGGCAGCAGGGCAGCCACAGGTTGTACTGTTTACTATGCAGATATAGTGGTTGAATTTTTGATGTAAATGTGATTTTATTTCTGACAAATAGTGGCCACATCCACTACTACTTAGTAGTCTACTATTTCTTGTGTCTATCTATCTATCTTTCGTTCGCCTGAAGTATTGTCTATATCTGCAATGTCGTTTCTTGTATAAATTTTACAGTCTTTTGTAATTCTTGAAGTGGCCTATATAGTTTTGTCTGTAGTGTTGTATCTATGGGCCAATGGATTTTCCTCAGTATACTATATTCAGTGCAGTCTTGAAGTATGTGTTCAGCAGTCTAGGGCACCTGTCCTCATATACATGTAGTTGATGTGCCGATCTTGAATTTTGTATACATGTGACTGTGGAGTCGATTGTGTCCTGTTCTGAGGCGTATAATGATAACTTGTTCGTATCTATTCATATTATGAAAGGCATTCTGATTTGGGGTTTGTGGTCCTCTGATTGATTTGATTATCTGTTTCTTACGATGGTATGTAACCAGTGCATCTAATTGTGTGCCTGTTGAACCTTCCTTTGCCAACTGATCTGCTTTCTCATTTCTTGGTATTCCACAGTGAGATGGGATCCACTGCAGGGCACCCTTGTGGTGTTTGCAGAGTTCAGTCAATAAGATCTGTAGATGTGGTAATTTTCTGGATTGTAGTGCCTGGAGTACTGATCTTGCATCTGTCAAAAACACTACAGGCTGTGGGCTAAGATTACTGTTCAGATGTTTTTCTATTGCCATCTTTATTGCTTGGATTTCTGTATCATAATTGTGACAATATTTCCCTGTTGCTATTTTATTCAAATCCCTAGTGTTATTTAGGTACTCTATATATACATCTGCTCCCCCATTCTTTGCTGCATTCTGTGCTGATCCATCTGTGTACACATGAATCCAAACTTGTGGGCATTCTTCATCCAGGAAACTGAGAGTTATTGTTTTATGCTGTAGACTATTCTGTTCCTTTCCGTCAACTATTCCTTTCACTTCTGACTGTATTTATGTTGATAATCTTGATTTCTCTTTCAAGGGAGTCTGTTCTGGTACGGGCAGTAGGGGGTTAACAACTCTTGGCATGTCTGGTGTTTGTCGACTAATACGCTTGACTTGGTGGATAAAACTGCTTCTTTTAAGTCGTCCCAATGCAATATTTTGGAATCGGTCCTTCATTGGATGACAATTTTTCTTGGTATGTATGACAATTTTTCTGCCTGTATCAGCACCTTTGTGTCCCTCCGTTCTCTCAGTGCTGGTATCCTCCACAATTTCTCCATCTCCAATATTGGTGTTGATTTCATTGCTCCTGTGATGACCCTAAGTGCCTGGTTTTGTACTTTATCCAGCCCTTGCAGTGTGGTGTTTGATGCTGAGCACCATGCAGATTATCCATATTCTAAATGAGGGTGTATACTCTGTTGGTAAATTTTACTGAGTATTTTCCCACTCGCACCCCACGTGATTCCACACAGCTTTCTTAGAATAGCCAACTTCCTCCTTGCTTTTTTGGGTTGCCTTATTTATCTGCTGTTTCTAAGATTGTTTGTTATCAAATGTAACTCTGAGATATGTAGCTTGTATGTCTTCTTTCACAGGCTCATTGTTTATGTAGATGGCTCCTGCTTTTTGTTTTGGAGAGAGAGAGAGAAAAGTGTAGTACTGCATTTGTCTGTATTGATGCTGATACACCATCTATTTGTCCATGAATTCAGTGCATTCATAGCTCTTTGCAACAATTTGGAGGCCACTGTTGCATACTCCTCTGTGCACCACATTACCAAGTCATCTGCATATATTGCCACTTTGATACCATGTGGTAGTTCAGTAACTAGGTCATTGATGTAGACTAGAAAAAGTGTTGGAGATAGTACCTTTTCTTGTGCCTAATTTAATTATTTGTTGACATAAATGCATAAGATTGAAAAATTTTGGATTAGTTTGTGTTAAATTTCAAGAATGGATAAGTGACACACTTCTTGTCAGCGAAAAATAGAGGTACATGAAATATGATATTTAGAATTGAAAATTATCTACCTTCAAATATTTTTATAAATAATATATTTTTCCTTCAGATATCATCAATAGGTTGCTATTTTCATTTTCTTCAACCATTTTCCTTTTCGGTGATGTATAACATGTACCACATTTAATTATATTATTGTGAGAAATTGTAAAATGAAAGAAACATGTGATGTAATTTTTCTAAATTGAAAATTTATCTGGTCCAAACCTAACAAAAACTCCAAAGTCAGGAAAGAGTTAAGTTACTTTCTATAGGGGGCATCGGTAGCCTAGTTGGAAAAACAACCCGACTGGGCTATCGATGTTCAGACAACCCATGTTCAATTCCCATTTAAAGTAGAGTGAGATGTAGGGAACAGGCAAATAATTGCAATGCTGCGGTAAAGCTGGTAGCAAGGAGCCAATGGTGGGGTGTGCTAAACACTCCAAGGTATGGTGACAGCTTTACAAATAAAGAACACAACACAATACTGACGTTTCGGCCTGTGGCCTTCTTCAGAATACAGGGACAACGACAACAAGCGGTGAAGCACAATTACTACATGTTAGATGATCAAGTGGAGGGCGAGGAAAGTAGGATGCAGAAATAAGAAAAGAGAGAAATGAATTTTACATGATGAGAGGTATGATGGGCGTCAAAATATATAAAATAGAAAAAGAGAGAGAAAAATGTATAATAAATTGTACTTAGCTGAGCTCAGAGCAGGAAAACTGTAATCCGTGCTGAAACCAGTCGGAATGACTAAAAGCGCAGAGAACGTGTATAGAAAGCAACACGTGACAAAGACAGGTCAGTAAAGAGGGCAAAAAGGATCTAATATCGGGAAAACCAAAAGGGGGGGGGGGGGAAGGGGGGGATAGATGAGGACACTCCTGGGACACAACAAGCAATACATATAAATCACTCAACAATGGAAGTGAGAGATCACGCGAGAGGTTAAGAGAAAGAAATAGAATGACACGACAAAGTAGTAAACTAGGCAGTGGGTGAGAGAGATGGACTCTACAGAATGGATGGCCTCGAACTGAAAGAGTTGAGAGGTAGGTCAACGGAAGGAAGGATTGGATACTAGAGGAAGAGATACGGTGAGGAAGAATAATAAAGCCGGTATAATGAGAAGGGCGATAGAGGGGTGGTCCGGAGGAAGTTAGTCTATCGGGAGGTAGGGAAGTATTGGAGGAGGAGGTATGGAGAGGAGGGATAAGAAGCAGGTATGTGAAAACTGGATAGGGGGAGAGGCGGTAAGTCAGAAGTGAATGGAAAAAGAGAAAGTCTGGAAGAAGTGGAGCAATAGGGGATGGTGTGCAAGAGGTATGAACCATAGGAGGTAAAGAAGTAGGGAAATGATAGAACAAAGGGGGAATGAAAGTGGGCATCAGGATAAGGGGGATACTGGAATAGTAGGTATAGATGAGTAGTGACTACAAGTTAATAGAGAGGAGAGGGGTGAGCTAGGAGTAGATCAGCAGAGGGGTGGTAGGAAGGACGAGGGACAATAGAGGTGGGCAGAGAGATCGTACGTACAGTCCAGGTGGAGAGGTGATATAGTGATAAAGAGGTAAAGGACATGAAGGTAGTCAGAAGAGAAAAAGGTGTAGGGAGGGGGGGGTTTAGGAGGAAGAAGGCAAGATGGGGGTTACTCAAAGAGGATATGAAAAGCAGGGATGGACGAGGAGTAGAGGACCCAAGAAGAGAAACAGGAAGAGAGGTCCATAGGTGGGAGGGTGGAGTCGGAGGCCGGAGGGTCCTCAGAGGGACAGGGATACATTGATGCCACGAGGGGTGAGGCAGCCCCAACGAGCGATCAGACGGTGCTCAAGAGTGAGCCGACTGTGGTGATCAGAGGAGCATGATACTAGGCCAGTTACCAAGACATCAGTCTTACCTCGATGGCCCCTCGAGTTAAAGTGGGCTGCTACAGGAGTGTCCGCTTCTTGGGTGATGTCATTCAAGTGTTCACGGCACCTATCGCCGATTCTGCGACCAGACTGATCGATGTAGGTCAACTTGCATCGCTTACAGATGATGGCATAAATGATGTTCCGCGATGTGCAAGTGAATCCCTCTCTGATCTCGAAAGGACCATTAGGGAAGAGGACAGTGTCGGTCTGGAGAACGTGGTCACAAGTTTTACATACTCTCCGGTTGCAGCGGATAGTGCCTCGATGACTGAAGTGGTCAGCAGGAAGACGGCCCCTGACAAGAAAGTCTCGGAGGTTCCGGTCACGTCTAAAGGCCACTAGTGGTGGGTCAGGGAAGAGCAGACGAGTAGTAGGGTCAGATCGAAGAATAGGGAGGTAGCGGTGGATGGTCCTAATAGCGGCGTAGTGGTGAGGGTGATGGGTGAGAGCGAGCACTACTCTATCAGAGGGGGGATGAGTAGAGGGGGTAAGAGCAGACTGACGTGAAGTGTGGAGAACTCGACGCAGGGCAGGGAGGAGAGCTGATTCAGGATAGAGACGTCGGCGGAAGAAATCAAGCATAAGGTGGGCATTGTGAAGGAAATCTTCGTCGTCTTGGCAAAGGCGACGAAGTCTGAGAAGCTGGGAATAGGGAAGAGAGTTCTTGCAGGATGTAGGATGAGAGGAGTCGTAGCGGAGGAAACTATGGGAGTCAGTGGCCTTGTAGAAGACCGAGGTGAGAAGATGAGAGGTGCCCAAGGAGACTAGGATGTCCAGGAAAGATACGGAGGAGGTGGAGATGTGGAAGGTGATGTGGATAGAGGGGTGGAAATGTCCGACATATTCGATGAAACGGGAGATCTCATCTTCTGGAAGGTCAGACAGACCAATGCAGTCATCAATGTACCTACGATACATAAGGGGAAGAGGGCCCTGGTAGGTATGGATGATTTGGTGCTCAAGGTAACCCATGAAGAGACAAGCATAGCTAGGGCCCATTTTAGTGCCCATCGCCACACCGCTGATCTGGGTGAAGAAATTGCCATTGAACTCGAAAGAGTTGAGGTTCAAGACTAATTCTGCTAGACGGAGGAGGACGCCAGTGGCGATGGAGGGTTGGATCCTACGGTCCAGGAAAAACTGAAGAGCTTGAAGGCCGTCGGTGTGGGGAATAGAAGTATACAGGGAGCAGACATCCATAACGAAGAGGCGGTAGTGACGATCAGGAAGGAGGGTGATAGAGGAAAAGATGTTAAGGGCGTCGTTAGTGTCTTTGACATACGAAGGGAGGCCCATAACTATGGGTTGAAAGACACTGTCGAGGAAGTCAGAAATGAGAACAGTAGGACATGAGATGGAAGAGACAATAGGACGTCCAGGAGAGTCAGGTTTATGTATTTTAGGCAGCATATAAAAAGAGGGTCTGCCCAAGCAGTGGTCAGGAAGGATCATGCGGGAGGAGCTAGAGGGAAGTAATCCATCCTGAATGAAACGGAGGATCGTACGACGCACCACGGCGTTATTAGAGACAGTAGTGTCGTCGGGGGTGGGGAGGTAGAAAGTCGAGTCGGATAATTGTTTATCACCTTCCCGGATATAAAGGTCTTTCCTCCATACCACCACAGAGCCGCCCTTGTTGGCCGGCTTGATGACAATATCATCACGTCGGCGAAGATCCTGGAGGGCTTGGTACTCTTCACTACTAAGATTAGAGCGTCGAAGTCTATGGGGACGAAGTGCCTTAATATCCCGGTAGGTACTGTTAATAAACTGGTCCAAAGCCTGTGATTCGCCCGAGCGGGGAGTCCAGTCAGATTTACGGGGGGGGGGGGGAAAGCGGGCAAATTCGTCTGTAGGAGGAGGTTGAGAGGAAGAGTTCGGATGATTAAAGTGATAGAGTTTGAGTCGTAGTCGTCTGTGATACTCCTGAATGTCCCGTAAGAGAGAGAATGAGTCACTCAAAGGGCGAAGGGGGACAAACTTAAGACCCTTGCTGAGAAGAGAGCGCTCATGGTCGGAAAGGGGCAAATCAGGGGGAATACAAGTGACAAGGGAGCTAGAGTCAGAGGCATTGGGGAGAGGAGGAGGTGAGGGAGGAGGAGGAGGAGGACGGAGGTTCAAGAGTTTACGTTTGTGCTGAGAGGATAAAAAGTCATACACAGATCGGTTGTGGTGGTGGATGGTATGGCGGATGAAGCGAAGAGTCCCAGGAAAGTTAGAGGTGAGTAGATGGAGTTGGGATAGGAGGTGTTGTAGGCGGGTGTTGAGGTGGGATATAAGACGAGAGTGGCTAGAAGCGACAAGACGAACACGTTTCAGGCCATGCTGGAGTTCAAGGTTCTGCAGTTGGCGGCGAAGATAGTTAGAGAGGTGGGGTTGACCGACTTGAGGTGAGAAGTGAGATCGGAACCCACACGGGAGAAATTTACGATGGAGGCAGTTGTTCAAGAAATTAAGATGACAGGTAAATCTAGTTTTCTTGAAAGTAGTGAAGGCAAAGTCCTTAGAGATGTTAGAGAGTTCGGGGGGTAGAGTGGAGAAGGAGGCGATGATGGAGTGACGGATAGAATGAGATAGATGTTTGAGGGAGGGCATAGTGAGGAGATGAGAGAAGATCGAGAAGAGAAATGAGAGATAAACCAACTAGATGAAGATAGGTAGGATACGTGAAGGTATAGAGAAGCCAATAATAGAAAGAGGGAAGGTAGTGAATAGAAAGTATGAGGAGCAAAGTGCAAGAGGGGAGGGTAAGGAAGCACCCAGAAGTGAAGGCGAGGAGAGACTGACGAGAGATAGAATAGGTAGGTGAAAGAACGGAGTGGAAATGGTTCTAACTAAAGTACACAGAAATGAAGGCGAGGAGAGACTGACGAGAGATAGAATAGGTAGGTGAAAGAACGGAGTGGAAATGGTTCTAACTAAAGTACACAGAGATGAATGACGTTAAACAAACATAAAGTAGCAGCGATATCAATTGAGTAGGGAACAGGCAAATAATTGCAATGCTGCGGTAAAGCTGGTAGCAAGGAGCCAATGGTGGGGTGTGCTAAACACTCCAAGGTATGGTGACAGCTTTACAAATAAAGAACACAACACAATACTGACGTTTCGGCCTGTGGCCTTCTTCAGAATACAGGGACAACGACAACAAGCGGTGAAGCACAATTACTACATGTTAGATGATCAAGTGGAGGGCGAGGAAAGTAGGATGCAGAAATAAGAAAAGATAGAAATGAATTTTACATGATGAGAGGTATGATGGGCGTCAAAATATATAAAATAGAAAAAGAGAGAGAAAAATGTATAATAAATTGTACTTAGCTGAGCTCAGAGCAGGAAAACTGTAATCCGTGCTGAAACCAATCGGAATGACTAAAAGCGCAGAGAACGTGTATAGAAAGCAACACGTGACAAAGACAGGTCAGTAAAGAGGGCAAAAAGGATCTAATATCGGGAAAACCAAAAAGGGGGGGGGAGGGGGGATAGACGAGGACACTCCTGGGACACAACAAGCAATACATATAAATCACTCAACAATGGAAGTGAGAGATCACGCGAGAGGTTAAGAGAAAGAAATAGAATGACACGACAAAGTAGTAAACTAGGCAGTGGGTGAGAGAGATCTTAGTAAATTTAACCCTAGATTACGACATATTGAATTGGTTCAAGATGGTGTCTGTATGTGGACAGTGTTTTAAATCATTAAAGCATGTGTTCTTTTGAAATACGCCTGTTACACGTGGTGTGCTGCTTGGATTTAGTAATGCTGTTGTGGTTATTTAACTTCTGACAGGCTGGTGGGTGATGAAATTCCTGTTAAGTGGGTTGTCTTCTTTTCAATAGTGATAGACTTATCAGTGTTAGGTCATTGGTTTCACTGTCGCACCGGCAAATGTCTATTTCCAACAGCGACTTTCTCGTCCAGTATTCTCACTGCCTTGTGAGAAGACTCAGGAGAGTTTGAAGGTGACAGGAGTAAACCTGAACAAAAAATTCGAAGGGAGGGACCCTAAGGAGTCAGTGGTGTATTATCCATCTTCTAGCATCCCCTGCAACTAAACTTTGGTTCAGAACTTTAAGACCTTGTCCCTCCTTCAGAACACTTCAAAGAGGAGCCGAGAGGGGGGTAATGCATTTTGGGCAAAGCACTATCTTCATACTTTTAGCCCAGGCATAGCATCATCATCATCATCATGTGCCATACCGGTTGGCGTAGGTGATCATGTCCCTCCACAATCTTCTATCTACAGTGCATCGTATCAGTTCTGTTGTTTACTGTTTTCCATGCCATGACACTAAGCTATCTAGTATTTTCTCTCTTTGTCGTCCGCGATCTCTCTTTCCTTTTATTTTGCCAGTTGTAACCAAGTATTCCAACTTTCCTCTTCTCATGATGTGCCTGAGAAATGTTGATTGTTTCTTTCTGATGTTTTTTAGGTGCTCCCTTTTTGTGTTGGCCTCTTTGAGAATTTGTTCATTGGTCTTTTTAGCTGTCCAGGGAACTTTCGACATTCGTCTGAGAAATCCCATCTCTGTGACCTCTAATCATCTTTTCATTTGTTTGTCTACTGTCCATGATTCGCTTCCATAGGTCAGAATTGGTTCTATATAGCACCGATGAACTCTCTTTCTCATTTTTATTGACATAGATTTGTTGCATAAGATATTTGTCATTTTCTGAAATGCTATTTTGGCCTGAGCTATTCTGCTTTTTATTTCAGGCATAGCAAGCAAGCAGAAATATCAGTTCCATCATCATTAGGACACAGCAGAAGGAAAACACCTTCTCTCATACTCAACATATGAAACGTTTAGACCAAGTTTCCTGGATTTAATAACACCAACCTCATCAGGTCACAATCACTGTCTCCTTTGAAGATGAAATAAATTCCTGAATCAGAAAGGCAACTTCCACATTTGGTAAACTTAAGAATAGAGCATGGGCCAACATCAAATCAACACTCAGGACTAAGATTCTAATTTATCAAAGTTGTGTGCTTAGTACATTTCTATATGGATCAGAAACTTGGAATACCTACGCAGAGCAGAAGAAAAGGTTAAACAGTTTTCATGCGTGTTGCCTTAGAAAGATTATGAACATCAAATGGCAAGACGAAGTAACCAACTCTAATGTCTTACAATGAGCCAAACTCTCATCCATCATGGCAACACTTATGAGTCGTAGACTAAGGTGGCTGGGTCATATAAGAAGAATGGCAAACATTTGTAATCCCAAACAAATATTGTATGGCGAACTTAAGGACGGAAAGAGAATAAAAGGGCAGACCAGTGCTGAGATATAAAGATGTTTGCAGGGCTTCCTTGAGGGAATTCTCTATCAGTGAAAGAAACTGGGAAAATCTGGCTGCAGTTCGTAGTACATGGAGAACAAAAATAAAAAAATGCCACAACAACTTTCGAGGCAGTAAAGTAAAAAAAAGTAAAGGGCCCATCATACCAAGTGGCATCTAGGGAATATGGTGTTAGTGACCATAGTATTGGGGTATTACGCTTGTGCCGCTTTACTTTCCCCCCAAAAAAATTGGGTACCCATTTAAGGCTGGGTGAACCCGGAAGCTGTCGATCAGGATCAAACCCAACCTCTTGTCCTTTGTAGTCCAGTTTACTAACTAACCACTGAGCTATCACGGCTTCCAACTTTCGAGGCAGTGCTGATATCAAATTCAGAAGACTAAATGACTGCTGTTTGTTGCCAGTAGATGTTTTTTATGATTCGCAGATCCTTTCCATCAATGTTTAATTTCTTCAGCATATTGATTATTTCCACATGTTTTACTTTGTCAAATGCTTTTGTATAGTTTATAAAGCACATATATAGATCTTTACCTCTATAGCTCTTTCTATCAACGTTCTCAGGATGTATATTGCATTATTGGTGCCCTTTTCTTCCACAAATGCACAATGTTCCTCACTTATTTATGGTTTTATTTTGTTCCTTACACGTCTCATGATGATTCTTAGTTATATAATAAAAATTATCATGTTTCGCACTTCCTAAATGATCTATTTTGTAGTTTTCCATTTCCGTTGCTACTTGTGCAGCTTTCCCTTGTTCATTTAGAGTATGTACATTCCAGGTGTCAATTCTAGAGAATTTCCTGGTAGATAAATGGTGAGTTGGCGATTCAGACTTCTTGCAGCTTTCTCCGGATTTCATTATACATCTCTTAGATAGACAGCCCTTATCTTTCCTAAAAGGCAGATTTACTTTTTTTCTTTTCTTTGACTTGTCTATGTTTGTGAAGTTTTTGCAGCTTGTATTTTTTTACAGCACAGGATAGCCAGTCCCATGCCCAACCTTCCTTAGTTGTCTCTTATGAATATGCCTAGTAGGGAACAGCACCACAATTCTTTACTTCCCTTTCAGGCCCTAGCAGTGCATGGGCACAGGAAATGATTACCACATTGAATTTCTATGTCTCTTCTCAGGTAAACACAAAGCTGTATAGTAAAGTTCAAAGATAATCTTATTTTCTGACCTTCAAATGTAACAATTCTATCTATCTATTGTCCTTTCGAGCCGAAGACGGCACATAGGAAGGACAGAACTACAATCTCGAAAGCAGAAACCTTGCGTGCCAACATGGCACATATTGCAGAGATCACTGCTTCTAAAATCTGTTTCCTCCATAACAATACTTTTTACAATGACAGCTCATCAAGCCATCGATCAATCCCCTTAGTCGCCTCTTACGACATGCCTGGAAGGTCACATTGTCACTATTCTTTACTTCCCACATAATGAGGCCCTGGTAACACATGGGAGAATGTAACAATTCATCATCATAACTGAGTGCCCTCTCCGCATCGAAGGTTGGCTACCATGGAGCGCCATTCCACTCTGTCTCTTGCTTTGATGGTGCAGATTGTCATAGGCTGACTTGTCCATCTTTTGATGTTACTCGTCCATGTCAGTCTTGGTCTGCCTCTGCCTCTTTTACCTTGTATTTTCCCTTCTAATATTACTTTTATTAGACTGTTGTGTCTTTTAACATGACCAAAAAATTTCATTTGTCTTGCTCTAATTGTGTTTAGTAGTTCTTTTTTCATTTTTAGTTGTTTTAAAACTTCTTCGTTTGTTTTCTTTTCTTTCCATCCAATTCTACCTATTCTTCTATAAATCCACATTTCAAAGGCTTCAATTTTCTGGTCTGTTTTCTGGTCTAATGTCCATGTTTCTGCACCATACAGGAATATTGAGAAGATGTAACATTTCGCTATTCTTAGTTTCAGCCCTCGTGTTATTTGTTTTGATGTTAGTATATTTTTCATGGCATTGAAATTACTTTTTGCCATTCCTATTCTTTTATTTATTTCAGTTGTACATTTTCCATCATTGGTTATAGTACATGTATATGTCCCAGGTAGTTGTAGCTCTGGACTGTCTCTAGATGTATTCCTTCAACTTTGATATTTAATTGTAGGTCTTGAGAATTTTCTTTGTTTATGATCATAATTTTAGTCTTTTTTATATTCATATCTAGTCCATATTTTTTGCTTGTCATGTTTATTACAATAAGTAATTGTTGTAGATCTTTAGGATTTTCTGCTAGTAGAACAGTTTCATCAGCATATCTTAGGTTATTGATAATCTTCACATTAATGTTAAGGCCTGGCATATCATTGATGTTTTTAAAGATTTGCTCAGTGTATAAATTGAACAAGCTTGGTGATAGGATGCATCCTTGTCTTACTCCTTTTTTTATATCAATGGGTGTAGAGTTCTCCTTGTTATATTTTGTTATTGCTGTTTGCTCCCAATACAAATTACATATCAGTTGTATGTCTGTGTCATCCAGATTTATATCTTTTAGGCAGTCTATAAGTTGCTCATGGTGTATTCTATCAAATGCTTTGGTTATTGGTTATTGGTTATGGAAGGCCTCGGTCTCACAGCAAACAAATTAAAATCCATAATTGCTCAACCGCCCGTGCCAGTGGAATCATCCGAATTACCAACTCATCTCCCAAACAAAGAAAGGTAACTGTAGTCCCCATCGTAGCAGTCTCAGCACACGCCAAAAGACATAAGGCGAAACCGCGCAGAAAGTGAACACAGCCAACTGTTCCCTGTCATACGATATCATCATTCATCGTAAACAAGCGGGATATCGAAGCAGGATCAAAACGGATGAGACACACAGCTCACGGTGTGCACAGAGCACTTAACTCAGTAGCTCCTGCAACAAGCCGGACTTGGAATGTGAGGAAACTGCAAGAAGGAACACTTTTCAGACATAGCCTTCAATGGTTCCTGCATGGTGTAGTCTATGAAGCAGGCATATATTGGTTTGTTTACTTCTATGTACTTTTCAATCAATGTCCTCATGCTGAATATGGCTTCTTTTGTTCCACTGTTTTTCTTGAATCCGAATTGCTGCTCATCTAGTTCATTATTAATTTTATTCTGAATCCTTCCTTGTATAACTTTTAGTAAAATTTTCGTTACCTGGCTCATTAGGCTTATTGTTTTAAAATCGCTGCATTCAACTGCACCATTCTTTTTAGGCAATGCTATAAAAGTTGATGTTTTTAGTTCATTTGGTATATTTCCTGTGCGGTATAATGTAACAATTAGTGTAATCAAAATGTGACTCACGGATAGGTGTCGTAATCTAGGTTTAATGTGTTCGTGCTCTGTTTTCCATTGTTTTGCTTTGTTTTTGTTTCTAAGGAAAGCTGTATGTGAGGCTGTGATGTAGTTTTAAAAAAAATTATTCTCTCTGTAAAGCTGTCTCAATACACTTTATTTGTTTACCTAGCTCCCTGCTTACCAGGTTCACAGCAACATTGCAATTCTTTGTCCATTCCCACAATATTTATACTTTTCATTGTCTTATTGACAAAAAGAAAGTGTGCACATATGAAACTGTGTTGTCAATTCTGCAAACTAATAATTAGCAGCCTGTTTCCCTTGCTGTTACATGGCTTATTCTTGCTTTTATCAAGGAGATATTTCTCTATTTGATATTCTATCTATCTATCTATCTATTGACCTTTCGAGCCGTAACCGGCCCATAGGGCGTAGACCAAGATACACCTTCTCCTATATGAATTTTTGTTCTAGCAGTTTTCTTTTAAAGATATTTTATTAAATCTCGCCATCTGTCTCTGTTCTGTGCAAGCAGTTCTATCTCATTGAGGGAGCCGATTCCTGCTGCTCTTGCCTCTCTCATCAATGTTCTTCTCAGTGTCTCCCTGGGTCTTCCTCTTTTTCTTTTACCTGTTGTTTCCCATATGAGGGCTTGCTTTGCTATTCGATTATTATCTCTTCTCATCACATGTCCAACGTATGACCATCGTCTTTTCTTTATTGCTGAAGATATTAGTGGTTGATTGGCGATTTCTCTAATTTCCTCGTTTGTTTTGAATTCGTTCCATTCTATACCAAGTATTTTCCTTAGACATTTATTTTCGAATGCGTTCAACTTTGTTTCTATATCTCTTGTTGTTTTCCAGCTTTCACACGCATACGTAAGGGTTGATAGTACATTTGATTTGAATAGCCTAAGTTTTGTGTTTGTGCTAATGAGTTTTGATTTCCACAACTTTTCAAGGCTTCTGAAAGACATTGCTGCTTTAGCCAGTCTGATTCTAATTTCTTTGCTCGTATCCCCTTCTCGATCAATGTGACTTCCAAGATAGATAAAGTGATCGATCTCTTCTACTGGTTTGTTTTCCATGTATATTTTGTCACTTGTTGGAATTAAACTTTTCATGACTTTAGTCTTTTCATGATTGACCTCAAGCCCAATTTTGCTGGCTATTGATGATAGTTCATTTGTGTTTTCCTGCATCGTTTTTATCTGACTGCTGATGAGAACTATGTCATCAGCAAAGTCGAGGTCCTCCAAATGGTCTCCTTGTATCCATTCGATGCCTTTATTACCAGTATGAAGAAATGCTGCACTGGTATTTGATATTAGAAACAATAATTGAAATTTGTACTTCTCATACTTACCAGCCAGCTAAATAAGTCTCTCACTAGCTCCATTTGATCCGGTTTCAGATTTTGTGGTAAAGTGTACATCAAGTAAGACTCCATGCTAGGTTTCCAGCCCATAATATGAGGCTCTAGGTAGACCATGCCACACCGGCTGACAGTGGCTGGGGAGGCCTGTTCCAAATCAGCTGGTTCAAAAATCAGGTTCATCTTGTTGCTCATTTGAATAATCTCTCCACTCATCAAACACAGCTGTGGACAAAATATTCAATGTTAACAATATAATGTAAATCCAGATATATAAATATTTTAGAAAACAGAGACACATATCAGACTTATTTCATTTTCACAAAGGCATCTGCTTTATAATTAGAATTTGATGACTTAAGAAGTGCAAAGTTACAAGAAGCTGGGGAGGCATGCTGACAAAAGAACTTGGTCACAGAACCTGATTATTTATATTACTGAGCATGTTTTGGCTATACTGATTCTTCATTCATTCATTTTCCTTTTGGGCTGAAGACAGCACATAGGACAGAAATCATAGTTCTTCACAATTAACAATTTGCTGCTAGTTGTTGTAGGTCTTAGTTATTTCTTTGTCTCATGGTTGGGTCTTCCCCAGTAATTATTCTGCTTATCATTTCTCTTGATTTTCCTTGTTTTCTTTTACCAGATCTTGGAGGGCATTAATGAAGTCTAATTAATCCATTGATTGACTATCTTCAACAACAGCACAACTAACTAGCCTGTCTGCTCTTTCATTTCCCCGTGCTTCCGCACGTCCAGGGATGTAGACAAAGGTTACTCTACCAATGGTTATCACCAATGATAGCTAATTTTTTTTGTTAGATGAGTTGGCCGTGTGCTATAGCATTTGGTTTCTCATGGCAAGGTGCTGTGCCAAAGAGTACAGGTTATATCGTGCTTCGGACCATATATTGTTCTTTGTTTTTTTTTTCTGTTGATTATTTGTGATTTTTTCAAAGTGTTGTAAAAATACCTCTTCCTCTGAAATGGTTCACTGATCTATCGCCTCAGAAGTTGCCCTACCCAATCCTGGAGATACTTGTCTTAATAGGAAAATACAGATACACAATTTATTCCAGAGTTGTGATCATAACCCTATGCTATATTCATAAGTACACCTGTGTGAAAGACATTGCCAATGATAGCTATTTTTTTAGTTAGCTGAGTTGGCCGTGTGCTCTAGCATTTGGTTTCTCATGGAAAGATGCTGTGCCAAAGAGTATGGGGTCGATCCTGCTTTGGACCATATATTGTTCTTTGTTTTTTTTTCTGTTGTTGATCATTTGTGATTTTTTTCCAAGTGCTGTAAACATACCTCTTCCTCTGAAATGATTCGCTGATTTATCGACTCAGAAATTTCCCTCTATAATAATATTAATTTATTGTTATTTGTCTCTCTCATCTACATATCGCTGACATCTGCAATGACTTGACTCACTGCCTGCATACTAAATCCACCTCCACTTTTCTTATCATACTCATAGAATCATTAGGTACGTAAGCATGGATTTTAATGTTGTGACTCCAACCAGATGAATGCCCTGGTCACTGCCGTCAACTCCCTTGTCATACTGCTTGTGGTCATAATATATGGCACCACTGCCTTCTTTGACTGTTCTGCCTGAAGAACATGCAGTAAATGCCCATGCACTCCCTTGGTATCATATTACAGATCCATCCTTATAGATGACTGTATCTTCTCTTCAATGTTGTCCCAGATGAGGGCTTTGACCTCTGCATCAACCATGACTGAGCTGCTCCCTTCATTTCCTGTCGAATGTATAGGTACCGGTATTAACTCCGTGCCAGTGTTGATATTAGTAAGTCCACAGACCTGTTTTATAACATGTTCTACTTGACCCACCCATGGATTGCCTCTTTTTAGCCTGTCACCTTTCTCTGTGTTGAGCTTTTGGTGTAATCATCATCATCATGTACCCTGCCAGTTGGCGTAGGCGATCATGTCCCTCCACAATCTTCTATCTACAGTGCATCGAATAAGTTCTGTTGTTGACTGTTTTCCATGCCATGACACCAAGCTATCCAGTATTTTCTCTCTTTGTCGTCAGCGATCTCTCTTTTGGTTTAATAGATTATCTTTATCTACACTTATCTTCAGACATGCCTGCGCTCTCCAGATCTTGATCCATGGTTGGAACTCATATTTGGAAAATCAAGCAGATATCTCTTTGCAACATAGGGAGTGTCTCTTATACACCCCAAGGTAACACGCACCACTTTATTTTGTACTTTCTCTAGCCTGTCGATCTGCATTGTACTGAAGTGAGGATTGCTAGGGCCTACTCAATTGATGCAAGCATCAGACCTTGGAACAGAAATGTATATAGCTTCTGCTTAATGTTAGCAGCTGCCATGATTTTCATGGCAGCTAGTTATTTGCAGTTATTTTGTTATCACATGATGGACATGGTCCCTAAAACACAGAGTGCAATCAAACTTTACTCCTAGGTATGACATCAACCTGACCTTAGTCACATCATTAGCTCCCATTCGTATCACTGATGTTTCTGTGTTCACATTATGATTGCTTAGGGAAAACCACCCCACTGGTGCTCTAATAGGATTAATGAAAACCTGATACTCCAACCCTGGAAGAGATGCGATTGAGTTTGTTTTGCAGTATGGAGGCGATTGTGTCTGTTTCTTCACTATTAATAATGTCATAATGTCATCAGCAAAAGTCATAGTTATTACAATCACATCCAGCTGCTATTCCATGATTGCTATTGTGTACACTGGTGACAATGGTGAGCCTTGCGGCAACCCTGGACAAATTGATGCAGGCTCGGATGACCAACGTCTACATCTGAGTATCACCTTCTTCTGAAACAGTGCTGCAGCATGTCATCTAATGAGGAAGGGGTGCACTACCAGTTTGAGAGGCATATGGATGATATATTCAAATGGTACTCTGTTGTATGCATCTTCCAGGTTGCACATGCCTACTCTCATCTGTGGAATCCTTCGAAGACATCAGAGGAAAAACTAGTGCATTGAACTATGTTGCTTGCCTGCAGTGTTCTGCATCATGATGATTCTGTATGTGCTGATCTAAGAGTGGTTTTTATTTGGCTTTGGTAACAGTAGTAAACAACTGTATAGCCACTCCACCTCAATCTGGCCACTCTGTATGCTTGCATTAAACTCTTTAGCCTTTAAACTCTTTCCTCTAAGTTGTTGTCAGCTAAATCGCCAATGTCATAATACCAAATTCTATTGAACCAGGAGCAGTGGTACTCCTTTCAAGTGTTGTATGAATGGCATCGATTTGTGATAGTAAGTTCTTCTCCCAGCTTTACCTCCTCACACAATTCTGAGAGTGACCCCACTAATCCTCATTCTTGCAGCCTCAATTTTTGGTCAGTCTCCTCCATGTAACACTTAAGCAGTTCCTTTCCTTTGCTCTCATTAGATTTATTCCCATGTCTGACCTTTGCTCTGGAAGTCTAGGATGTCTCTGCACCATGTTGTGTCATTCATGCTCTGATGAAGGTGCCAGAATGTGGCAAGGTTTTTTTTTGAGCACACTTTCTTTCAGAAATCATCCAACTTAGCATTCTTAGCCTGCTTGGCACATAGTATAAAGTACATCATCTTCTGATTAATAGAAGAATGAATTGGTAGTTGCTGAGTAATTATGGAATCCCCACAAAGTTTATTAACCTGATAAAAACAATATATGAAGGAATGAAATGTAGTGTTGTTCAGAAGGGCAGCTTACAGAAGCATTTGAAATAAGAACAGGAGTAAGGCAGGGATGCCTTCTATCTCTATTTCTTTTTTTACTGACCATAGATTGGATTATGAAAATAACCCAGAACAACAGAAAAGAAATCTAGTGGTCACTGACCAAGCAACTTTATGACTTAGACTTTGCTGGTGACATAGCTCTTCTATCACATGACCATCAACAGATGCAAGATAAAATAAGCATACTTAAGAGATCACAACAGCTGGGACTGAAAATAGAGATAAGACCAAAATCATGAGAATTAATGCAGTTGGCAATAATCAAATAACATTAGGAGAAATAACTCTACTAGATTATATATGTCTATGCAGTAATATACATAAAAAAGAAGGGGGAAACAAAGAATGATACCAAAATTAGTATACAAAAAGTAAGGGGAGCCTTCTTTGCACTAGGAAACATTTGGAAATTCAAAGAAATTAGGTTAAATACAAAAATAAATATTGTCAACTCCAAAGTTAAATCAATTCTATTATATGGCTGTGAAACATGGAGAGCAACATAAATGACAATCATGAAGATAGAGACTTTCATTAATCGATGCTTAGGCAGAATAAAAGAATGTTAATGGCAGGGCAAACACAACAATAATTAATCTACAATATCATTGATTTTAAACAGCACTTGAAAGCATACATAGATTGCCCATGTGGAATAGCTTGAAACATGGAATACTACCACAGATTACCAACATTATAAAAGGCATACAAGACAACTATACTCACACAGTTCACACAGAGGAGGGAACGAGTGATTGGTTTCAAATTAAAACATGAGTAAAACAGAGATATTTACTATCACCAATGATATTTGGAATTATCATTGATTACATAATAAGTAAAAGGTGCAAAGACAAATAATGGCATTAAATGGTATGACAAGAATTACTTAGAAGATCTAAATTTTGCAGATATAATGCTCATAAGTGACAATATGGAAATAACAAAAATTAAGCAAGATAACCAAACCTAGAATATTCAACTCAAACTTATCAACACTTACTTACACATGTGAATCCCGGAAAACAACAAAGTAGATTGAGAGAAAACTAAATGCTTTTGAAGGCAAATGCCTAAGAAGAATACTCTGTGAGTAAATTCAAGACTAATATTGAGATTAAAGGAATGGCCATGCAACCAGCGATCTCATCTACAATTAGGAAGAGAAAATGGACATATATTAGACATGTGCTGAGAAGAAACAAGAGAATTCCAAAACAGACTCTTCTATGGTAAACATCAGGATACAGAAAAAGAGGAAGACCCAGAGAGACACTAAAAAGAACACTTATTAGAGAAACAAAGTTGGCAGTTATAGACTCATTAGATAAGATGAAACATTTTGCCCAGACTAGAGATGGGTGGCAAAAAACACTAAAAGCCCTATGCAATGTCTAAGGCACGAGAAGGATCGAAATCAAGATCAAGAACAGCTGGACAAAATCACTGATGCAGAATTGTGGGAAAATACCAGTCAAATACCAATGGACAAAGAGAATGGACAGAGCGCTTACAGACTGTTGATCAATGTACGATGAGGATAATTTGACTAATAACTGTGTTTCACATGTTCGGATTTATAGACAAAAACGATGTCCTAACATCATCAAGCACTATACATTAAAAAGAAATATGACGATCAACATCTTCCAGAGGATGTTCTTCGGTTGTTTCTTACACATTCAGGCATATTTGCCTTTTTTGTTTTCCTTCTTCAAAGTCATCATTTCAGCATTATCTGTTTTGTTCCACCTCTCATAGTTGTATTTGTCTTTGATTTTGATGCTGAATGCATGCAATCTCCTGAGGATGGTCTAACCAACATACACTTACTCAGTTACAAGGTCCAGAACCCATTTCCAAGCTAATGAGTGGCTAACTGCAGCCATACAGCTCTTCAGCACATTTATATACCTTGAACTTAGTATATTCCGCTGGAAAATCCTCATTCAGAATCACACAAAATAAAAAATACACTTCCTCACAGAATTGGCAAAAAGAATACCACCATTTTGTGCTGTGCTAAGCACAGAAGCGAAACTCTCTACCTGTACCTACACTAAAATTGTAATGATACCTTCTTAATTTTTCCATCATGAAATCTTGATCCTTCCCATGCTAGATGTCGCATAGGGCTTTTAGTGTTTTTCGCCACCCATCTCTATTCTTGGCGAGATGTTTGATCTTATCTAATCATGTCAAACTTGTTTCTCTTATAAGTGTTCTTAGAAATGTTCTTTTCAGTGTCTCCCTGGATCTTCTTCTTTTTCTGTATCCTGATGTTTCACATAGTTATAGCCTGTTATGGAATTTCCTTGTTGTCTCTTCTCAGTACATGTCTGACATACGTCCATCTTATCTTCCCAAATGTAGATGAGATCGTTGGTTGCATGGCAATTCCTCTTACCTCAATATCAGTCTGAATTCATTTCTCTCGGGCAGATGGTGCTCATAAACCCAGGAGGGCCGACCATCTAAGGGCAGAATCCCCCTACAGAAAAGACAATCTGCTGCCTTGCAGGAAGATTGGGGACAATCAAAGGCTAAGGAAAGCAAACCTGAATAAAATGCTGGCAGAAATCGGATGCACTGGGCCATTAGTGCAGAATACAGTGCAACGTTCTAATATGTACTCAGTCAGAGTGGATCTAACGGACTTTACTTATGGTGTTCTGTCTGTGGAGTTCCCCCAGGTAGGTGAAGTACAGGGCCCCATGCCTCGAAGGGGTCCACCCCAAGCTACTGGTGGTCACCCTGACCCATTTTGGAGAGCCAGGAAATGGGACCAGAGGGACACAACTACTGGTCAGAAAAGCTTCATGAGACACCTGAAAATAATAAACTGGAATGCGGAGGGCATATACCACAAAAAACAAGCCCTGGCAGTCAGACTAGCAGAGGAGGAGATAGACATTGCCTGCATCCAAGAAACTCACCTTAATCCTCAGCATAGATTTATGATTAGGGACTACCAAACATTGAGACAGAACATGGAAGGCCACAAGGGTGGAATCCTTATACTTATTAAAAATACCATCCCAGCAAAACAGATAGAAGTAGTCACAAACGGAGAGGCAGAGATCATTGGCACAGACTTATACATCAACTTCACTAGCACAAGGATAATTAACATTTACTGTCCCAATGACAAATTGTTGAAGCAGAAGTTAATGGAAAAAACACCATCAAAGTGTCTGGTAGTAGGAGACTTTAACAGCCACTGTGAAAGATGGGGATATAAGGAATCCAATGCTCGAGGTGAAGAAGTGGAAGAATGGGAAATCGACAATAACCTAGTCCTCATAAACTCTAGAGAGGACCCCCCCAAACTTCTACTCAAGAAGATGGAAAACAACATCAACTCCCGAACTAGCATTAGCAACAGGAGACATATCCAACAAAGTAGCCAGAATAGTACTGAACCAACTTGGCGACAGTGACCACAGACCAGTCAAACTTTCAGTGAATCTTGCTCACAAACAGGAGTTGCAAATACCATTTCCCCGCTGGAACTACAAGAGAGCAGACTGGGAAAAGTTTGCCAAGCTCACAGATGCCTACACCGCGCCTATCAACACCCATGGAAAGAAAGTCAGTATATAATAGAGGAGTTAACAAAGGGAATCCTGAGAGCTGCTAAAGAATCGATTCCTAGAGGTGAAAAAAGAAATTACAAGCCATACTGGAGCAAGGAAATACAAAGACTAGAAGAGGAACTGAACTCTGTCAGAGAACTAGCTGAAACATCACAAAGCACAGAGAGCAACATAGCCTATAAAGCAGCATCTGCCAAATACAGAAGAGAGGTCAAGATATCAGCAAGACAGAGCTGGAAAGACAAAAAAGAGAGCCTCAATCTAGTAAAAAATGGACACAAACTCTGGAAACTTGCGAAAGCTCTGAGCGATGAAAACAACTGCCGACCTTCAATAACATTAGCACACAATCAGAACATCCACACAGGCAAAAGAGCAGCAAACATACTGATAGAAACTTACAAAAACATTAGTAGAATAAACATTCCAAAAGGCCAACAGAAAGCTGCAAGAAAGGAAAACCGAGATGCAAAACACATGCGTTTAGCACCAGAAGAACACCTGACGACCATCTTTACACCAACAGAACTAGAAGTAGCCCTGAAAGGATTGAAGCTCAAGAGTTCCCCTGGAAAAGACAGTATCACCAATGAAATGCTCATAAAACTGGGACAGAAAGCCAAGGGCCAGCTTCTAAGGATAATGAATGCCAGCTGGAAGAGAGGTCAAATGCCGGAAACCTGGAAAGAAGCCATTATGGTGCCCATCCTCAAACATGGAAAAGACCTACTAGACCCAAGTAGTTACAGACCAATTAGTCTACTGAGCTGCCTGAGCAAACTCATGGAAAGGCTGGTCAACAGAAGCCTCATGTGGCATTTGGAGACAAAACAACAAATGTGGCTTCCATCAACACAGATCAACTGAAGACCTGATCACCTACATTTCCCAGGAAATAGAAGATGCTCTAAAAGAAAAGAAACACACACAGACAGTGTGGGTCGACATGGAGAAGGCTTTTGATAGGGTATGGAGAGAAGGATTAAAGAACAATCTTCTCAGACTTGGCATCCAAGGCCATTTATTAAATTGGATATCTCAATACCTACAAAACAGAATGGCCAGAGTACAAGTACATGGACAACTAAGTAAAAAAGCCAGAATTGAACAAGGTGTCCCACAAGGTGGAGTCCTATCCCCAACGCTCTTTTTAATTTTCATAAATGACATTGTAATGGACATTCCACCCAGTATACACTCAGCAATATAGGCAGACGACCTGATGATATGGGCACGTGAAAAATCTATGTTAGTGGCTAGCTCCAGAATGCAAGATGCCCTAGGGAAACTTGAAAACTGAACGAACACCTGGTTACTACCAATTAACAAAAAAAAGAAAAAACTACATACACAATTTTCACCCTATCAAGAGACACACTCTCTGCAAAATTGAAGATAAAAGACCATGCACTTCCTATTGACCAAAACCCAACATATCTTGGGGTCACATTGAATCACAGAATGACATGGATAAATCAGATAGACAGAGCAAACAAAAGTGCTAGAAAACTAACAGATATTATGAAGAAATTGGCAGGAACAGACTGGGGAGCAGACAGCAATATCTTGAAACGACTATACGTAGGAAGAGTAAGACCGGTCCTAGAGTATGGAGTCACAGCCTGGGCCACAGCTTCCAAAACACAGCTTAGCAAAATTGACAGAACACAAAACCAGGCTGTCCGTATCATCACTGGTGCTATGAAATCTACACATATCGCGACTCTAGAAACAGTAACAGGTTTACAACCCTTAGAAGACAGATGGAAAACTAAAGTAATGCAACAAGGGGAGAAATATAAAAGGCTCCTTAGCCACCCCATGCACCAAAGAATAACTGGTTTTGGAAATGTAAGACTAAATAGGAGCAACTTCGCTGCAATCTCCAAAGAACTGGCAACTAGTGACCCAGTACTGTCCCAAACACTACCGAAACCATTATGCCCATCTGATATGACTCCTCATGCAAAACACAAAATACCAGAACTTGAGGAAGACATAATAGGAATCATGAAAAAAGGCACACAAACAGACAAAGAGAGAAAACACATAGTAGAAAAACACACAAACAGCAACTACCCACAGGACTCCTGGTCACATATATACACAGATGGCTCCGCTACAAATGCCACCAGAAATGGAGGAGGAGTTCCTGAGGTTGAAAAACCAGAATGAGATCACCAGGTCAATAGCTACTGGGAAATTCTCAAACAACTATAAAGCAGAAACTGAAGCCCTCAAAGATGCTGCAAAACTGGCTATCAAACACAAAAATAATGTACACAAGAAATTGGTGACACTGACTGATGCGCTGTCAGTCCTAACAGCTCTAAAAACCCCCAGGAACAGTGAGCTTGATGGCTTGAGAACAACCCTAGACCAACTATACAATAACTCCTAGAGAGTGGTCATCCAGTGGATACCATCACACTGTAATATACACGGAAACGATCGCGCAGACAAATTAGCCAAAGAGGGAGGGAGATTACCAACAAGATCTGGTTACCTATGATGAAGCCAAATCCATCATCAAAGGCCAGTACCATGAGAAATGGCAACGAGAACACCCAAAGTATAATGAGAGAGATAGATACATCTAACTATCAAGGAGGGATTCCTTTCAGAAGGAAAGGAATGGCAAACTACCTTCTTATAATGCCTAGACTAATCATGACAAATCACAACTTAATACTTTTAGTCTCATGAGTCATATGACGAAAATATTACTAAGAATCATCATGAGACATGTAAGAAACAAAATAAAACCAGAAATAAGTGAGGAACAATGTGGATTTGTGGAAGGAAAGGGCACCAATAATGCAATATACATCTTAAGAACATTGATAGAAAGATCTATAGAGGTAAAGAAAGATCTATATATGTGCTTTATAGATTATACAAAAGCATTTGACAAAGTAAAGCATGTGGAAATAATCAATATGCTGGAGAAATTAAACATTGATGGAAAGGATCTGCGAATCATAAAAAACATGTACTGGCAACAAACAGCAGCCATACGAATTAACAACCAAACAGGACAATTTCAACTTATAAAACAGGGAGTCGGACAAGGCTGTGTTCTGTCACTGGATTTGTTTTCACTTTGCAGCTAAAATATTATGAGATTAATAGTAGACAAAAAAGGAATTGAAGTCAATGGTCACAACATAAATAATTTGTGATATGCGGATGACACAGTCTTAATAGCAGAGACAGAGAACTACAAGAAATGATAGACATAATAGTAAAAGAAAGCAACAAGAAAGGTCTCAGTCTGAATAGTAAGAAAACAGAAGTAATGGTCATAATGAAGAAACAATCATCACCAGCATAAAAATAAACAGGACAAATTTGAAACAAATGCAACACGTCAAATACTTGGGCACAATAATAACATCAGACGGAAGATGCATCACAGAAATAAAAAGCAGAACAGCTCAGGCCAAAATAGCATTTCAGAAAATGAAAAATATCTTATGCAACAAATCTATGTCAATAGAAATGAGAAAGAGAGTTCATCGGTGCTATATAGAACCAATTCTGACCTATGGAAGCGAATCATGGACAGTAGACAAACAAATGAAAAGACGATTAGAGGCCATAGAGATGGGATTTCTCAGAAGAATGTTGAAAGTTCCCTGGACAGCTAAAAAGACCAATGAGGAAGTTCTCAAAGAGGCCAACACAAAAAGGGAGCTCCTAAAAAACATCAGAAAGAAACAATCAACATTTTTCAGGCACATCATGAGAAGAGGAAAGTTGGAATACTTGGTTACAACTGGCAAAATAAAAGGAAAGAGAGACCGTGGACAACAAAGAGAGAAAATACTGGATAGCTTGGTTTCATGGCATGGAAAACAGTCAACAACAGAATTGATATGATGCACTGTGGATAGAAGATTGTGGAAGGACATGATCGTCTATGCCAACCGGTATGGCACATGATGATGATGATCAAGGAGGGATCAAGTCATCATATTTCGCCTACACACTGGCCACAACAGAATGAGAAACCACATGTTCAACAAACTCAAAATAGGTACTACCAGCCAATGCCACTGTACAACACAACATGTTCTGCAGGATTGTCCCCAGTACACAGACCTGACAAGGACAATGTGGTCCACACCCACCCCCCTGGAAGAGAAACTATATGGGGCAACCGACTCACTTAAAAAGACAGCTGCCTTCATAAGAAAGTCCGGAATCCTACTTTGAATGAGCCATGATCGCAGAAGAAGAAGAAGAAGAAGAATTCATTCCATTATACACAGAGTAAACCCTGCCAAGAATATATAGAACAACAACTTAAATGGTTTGGCCACCTGGTTAGAATGAATTCTCACCAATCACCATCAAGGGCATTCTTCTCGAGAATGCATGGAAAAAGACCAAGAGAAAGACCCATAAAAAGATGGATAGATGCAGTGACAGAGACATGTAACAACAAAGGAAAATCACTAATTCAGACAGTTCGAGCAGCTCAAGAACGACAAATTATATAAAACAAGACACCTTTTAGGTACCAGTGAAAAGAGAAAAAAGAAGAAGATATATAGAGTATTCTTCTTAAGTATTTGTCGCCAAAAGCCTTTAGTTTTCTCTCAATCTTTGTTGTTTTCCAGCTTTCACATGGAGTAGGTAAGTGTTAATACGTTTGAGTTGAATATTCTAAGTTTGGTTTTCTTGTTTAGTACTTTTGATTTCCATATTTTGCTCATGTTTAAAAAATTCCCTGCTGCTTTGGCTATTCTGCTTCTGATCTCTTTCTTTGTTTCACTTTCTTGATCTATATTACTACCAAGATATATATGTATAGTGGTCTACTCTTGCCAATGCATGGCGATTGAGATATATATTGTCCTCTGGAGTATTGTAATTTTCATTATTTTTGTTTTACCCTGTTGATTTCTGTCTTGTTTTTTTTTTTACCATGGAGGATAAGGTATCTGTGATATTTTGAATCTTGTTGATATTGTCACTTAAGAGCATTATATCATCAGCAAAATCTAGATCTTCCAAGTAATTCTTGTCATACCATTATTAATGCCATATTTGCCTTTGCAACATTTACTTATTATGTAATCAATGGTAATTCAAAATAGCAATGGTGATTATATACATACCATTCATGAAATGACAAGACAAAAATTTGTTGATCATGTGCCTACTTTCAAGTCAGTGCTGACATACAATATCCGATTGTAATGGCTCATCGTACATCCCTAGACCGGCCGTATGCTAATCTTACGGTCTGTTGTTTGATGTGCGACGAGGATAATCTGACGACTAACTGTGTGTCTATATGTTCGGAATTGGAGTCAACAACGATGGCCTAACATCATCAAGCGCTATACATTAAAAAAAAATATGACGATCATCATTTTCAAGAGTACGTGAACTTCCGGTATATGGTGGATAGGCGGTGGGAACAATTGAAGGTTATGCATGAAAAGTGTTCCTTGTTGCAGTTTTCTCATATTCCAAGTCCGGCTTGTTGCAGGAGCTACTGAGTTAAGTGCACTGTGCACACCGTGAGCTGTGTGTCTCATCCGTTTTGATCATGTTTCAATATTCCAATTTTTTATGATGAATGATGATATCGTATGACAGGGAACAGTTGGCTGTGTTCACTTTCTGCGCAGTTTTGCCTTATGTCTTTTGGTGTGTGCTGAGACTGTTACGATAGGTACTATAGTTACCTTTCTTTGTTTTGGAGATGAGATTCGGATGATTACTCTGGCATGGGCATTGAGCAATTATGGATTTTAATTTGTTTGCAGTAATACTGGGGCCTTCCATAACCAAATAACCAAATGCAATATCCACTGCACATTAAGATTAGAAGTCAGGAAAGTAGCAATTTAAAGAGAAAGAAATTTTGGATGGGTAAGGCAGAGGACATTGGTCAACAAATTCATAGGCAGTGGTTGGAGTCTTTGAAGAAGATAAAGCTGATTAAAATCTGCTTCATTTTAGTGTCATGGCATTCAAATGTAAGAGGGAATAAATGTGCAAACAGGCATGCAGAGATGGCTGTTATGGAGAGTGGATGAGGGGTAGACTGGGCTGACATTCTAAATGCCCTCAAGGAGACAGGATGAGTAACTGATTTCAGCATGGAATGTGAATCTACAACTTTAAATCGATTAAAAGAACATCTTATCAAATGGGTTGTTGCCAGACAAGAGTGTTATGGAGAGAGCCGAAGAAGACTAGTAAATCAACACAGAACCGGGACTCTTAATCACTATATGATGAGAGATATACTGAGGAGGGGAACCAAGTACTTATGGGATTGTTTGATTAGCAATGAAGATGATCTATAAAAATAACATGTACGCAGACTTTCAAAATATGCCACTAGAGCATTTCAGTGTGAATCCTGAATCATGCATATTAAAATCATGACCAAGAAGTCTAAGGAATATAGCACTAATATTATCCTTTTTTACTATTGATAGATTTTTTAGGCAATATAGTAATACAGAAAAATATGGTCACTAAAACCATATTCCCCATATACCTGACAAGGTGTGGAGGAAACCTTTACTTTATAGTCAATACTGTGCCTCTCTCTGTGAAAAAAAATCTAGTACTCTATTTTCCAACTCACCATGTTCAAATTTTTGGTTTTGCTATGTCTTTTCCTCTGGATAAGAGGATAAAGTTTGCAATTCTTTCCAGATCTTGTTAGTGTCCGCACAGTTTTTATTGCACATTAAGCTAGCTCTTAAGTTGAAGCTCAGCATGGTACCCATATAAAACTGAGTGAACCTGTAAGCTATTGATTTGGACTGAACCTGTCTTCTTGTCCTTAGTAGTACAGTTCACTAACAACTGCTCCACCATGGCTCCCAAATGAAACTCCAGTACAACAGAATTTTCAATGAAAAGTCTCTCAAGTCTTCATACAGCAAATATTTCTAGGGTAGAGGCAGGTTTCATCAACAATCTTCACATACATCAAACAGAAAATGACAATGTGATTTTCAGAGTGATGGACAACCAACAGTCCTGAATGTAAAGTAAAGGTTCCCTTCATGCCTTGCTAGGCGTATGGGGAATATGGTGTTAGTGACCATATTTTTCTATACCACAGCACATTTTTGAGTGATGTGGTCGGTAGCAAGTCAGGCCAACTTTACTTCCCAGAAAAAATCTCTGCTACCCATTTTTAGAGGCTGGGTGAACCACAGAGTCAGTTCAAAAAAAAAATCGGCCACTGCTGGGGATTGAACCCGGACCCTTCTGGTCAGGAAGCGAGCACACTAACCTCTCAGCCAATGACAGTCTTGAATGACATATGGCCCTTTTCGTCTTGTCAGACAGTCTAGTGGAGGCTATTGTGTTTTTTATTGAGGTTTTGTTTTTGTCGAACAGCTTCTCTCATGGCTAATTCTACCAATGTTTGACAAACACACATGGCCACAGAATGATCAAGTCTGATCCGCAGGGTTTTCCATCCTTTTTCATGAGTCTCAAATGATGTTATACCATTCCTTATACATGCTCTCGATGATATACGATCACTTGCCAGATGTTCCCAATCATTTTCACAGATGGAGAAGTCTTTCAGAGATGATTTGCAGATATCTCTATATCATAGTTTAGGTCTGCTGATTTGTCTTTTTCCATGTATTAGTTCACCATATAGTATTTGCCTAGGAATGCCCTTTTCTTCCATTTGTTGGACATGCCCTAGCCATCTTAGTCTTCAACATCTGAGCATCAACATGGTTGTTGGGATCTTAGCACGTTGCAGGACAGTTAAGTCAAGTTAAAGTTGGTTATTTTATCCTGCCATTTGATGTGCATTATTCTGCGAAGACATCTCATGTGGAAGACATTTAGTCTTTTTTCATGACTTGAGTATGTTGTCCAGGTTTTAGATACATATAATAGAGTGCTAAGCACACAAGTTTGATATATTAAGAGTTTAGTCTTCAGTGTTAGTTTCGTGCTGTTCCAGGCCCTTTCTGTGAGTTTGCCGAAGGTCGGAATGACAGAGGTAATAATAAATAGACAAAAGGAAACAAACAAGTTATAAAGATTGTTACTCAATAGAACATTAATTTTATTCACTATTCTTATATGTGCATATTAGTGCTAACAAAGAGAGCAGCCTTCCATGAGTATTTTAAACAATGAAGCTTGTCCAACGATACCAAATACGTATTCGTGACAGAACAAGAAACACATATGTGTTAATACTTGTAAAAAAAAAAAATGCCAAAAATATGCATGGCTTGCACATACTGAAGGTAAATGTAAAAAAATGTACCTTTTTATTGTCATCCAGTACTGTGTTCATGTTTTCAATCCACACTGCATCTACAGGTCCATCAAACACAATCCACTTTCGACTGCTGTCTTGACTGCTTGCATACTCTCTAAATGTGTTGGCTAACACACCTAGGGGAAAAGGTGGAAATAACAGTTTTAAAATAATTAGAACTGTCATTTGAAAAATGTATTAGATGTAGAAAATTAAAAATACAATGTTAGTATGTACATGCTTAACTTGATATTAGTTGACACATTAAATTACTAAACAAGCTTGGAATCCCGTACCAATATGAATCAATCAAAATAAAAGCACACAAAAAAAAACAAACATCAATAATGAAGATTAAAACATCAATTTTCCCTGGGTGCTGATGGTCACCACGTTGTTCTCTATACTCTTCATGAAAGCCTGACTAGGGATGTTAACAAAATCTCAATCATCATTCCTCATTTGTATGTTTACATCCAGGAAGAAAATGTTAGTAGCAGTGAACCTAATGTAATTTAATATGTTTCTATCTATCTATCTATTGACCTTTCAAGCAGTAACCGGACCATAAGGAAAAAAACCCAGTTACTCTTTCTCTTATCTAATTTTTTTTTTTCTAGCATTTTTCAATCCTTCTAAGGATATTTTGTCAAATCTCGTCACATGTCTCTGTTCTGTGCAAGCAACCCTATCTCATTGAGGGAGTCAATTCCTGCTGCTCTTGATTCTCTGATCAATGTTCTTCTCAGTGTCTCTCTGGGTCAGCCTCTTTTCCTCCTACCTGTTGTTACCCACATGAGCTTTGTTATTCAGTTATTATCTATCCTCATCACATGTCCAACATCCAAAAGACCATCGTCTTTTCTTAATTACTGAAGATATTAATGTTTGATTGGCGATTTCTCTAATTTCTTCGTTTGTTTTGAATTCGTTCCATACTATACCAAGTATTTTCCTTAGACATTTATTTTAGAATGCGTTAAACTTTGTTTCTATGTCTCTTCTTGTTCTCTAGCTCTCACATGCATATGTAAGGGTAGATAGCCCATTTGATATGAATAGTCTAAGTTTTGTGTTTGTGCTGATGAGTTTTGATTTCCACAACTTTTCAAGGCTCCTGAAAGACATTGCTGCTATAGCTATTCTGATTCTAATTTCTTTACTTGTATCCCCTTCCTGGTCAATGTGACTTCCAAGATAGATAAAGTGGTCAATCTCTTTCACTGGTTTATTTTCCATGTATATTCTGTCATCTGTTGGAATTAAGCTTGTCATGACTTTAGTCTTTTCATGATTGATCTCAAGCCCAATTTTTTAAAAACATGTTTACAAATGCTCAATTCACTATACAAAACTGCAACCAAAAAAAAGGTACACACTTTGAACAACTTTTACACTTGTCTTCTATAGACTGATGAAGAGATCATACATTTTGTGAGATATGAATCAATTCATAAAGGTCTGTGACTGGGCTTCTAAGTGGGTGAACAAAATGCCAAGATCAGCAAAAAGCATTTTTCAAATGGCCGTCTCCCTCTTATAAGCTGAAATAGGTATAGGTATCTGATTCACTGAGTAGGAGTAATGACAGGAAGATTACTGTCCCATACCCACCCATTCTTTTTCTCCAAATAGCCTTGTACAATGACAATTTTTATTTTCACTCTCCTATGTTATATGTCAGTTCTTAAAGATTAGGTAGAGCCAGTCTTAACATATGGATGTGATTCATGGACAATAGGACAACATACAAGAAAATCACTTGAGGCTGTAGAAATTTGGTTTTACAGGAGAATGTTGAGAATACCATGGACAGCTAAGAAGAGCAATGAAAACATTCTGAAAGAGGACAAAGCAAAAAGAGTGCTAATATCCAACATTAGAAAGAAACAATTTTTTGGCCATGTTATGAGAAGGGAACAGCTGGAATATATTGTGACGACTGGGAAAGTTGAGGGATGAAGAGATAGTGGGAAGTAAAGAGAAAAGATACCAGACAGCTAAGAGAATGGTTTGACAGAAGGTCAACAACTGAAATGATAAATAACTGTCGAGATTAAAAGTTTAGGAGTGACATGATCATCTAACCAGCAGGCTTGGTGCATGAAGATGATGATATATGTCACAGGATATTATAAAAGATTTAAAAAATAAAATCGTGTAACATGACAGAAAGTGTTGGAGATAGAAAACAGCCTTGTTTCATTTCACTGCTAATGTCAAAGACTTCAGATGTCCTTAATATCCCCATCTTTAACAACTTGATCTATTGTCCTTTCGAGTCAGAGATGGCACTTAGGACAGAAATTCCAGACTATTTGTGTCCAATGATTTTATCACTCACCAGACCTTGCATTGGACTTGCATTGCATCTCATCACACAACTCTGTTTTGGACTAGATGTTCAATCTTGGCGAGAGAGCTCATACCTTTCACCTTAGTGTTCTTTTTAGTGTCTCTCTAGGGCGTCCTCTTTTTCTTTTACACTCTGGTTCCCATTTGAGGGCTTGCTTTGAGATTCTCTTGTCTCTTTTCATCCCATGGCCAACATATGATCACCTTCTTCTCTTAATTGTATATAATTTCTACACTAGTCTTAAATTCATTCCAAGGTATAAAAAGTATTTTATAACTTGATATTATTTTTTAATCTTTTATATTTATATCTATCAAGTATATTTAAAACATTTATAATTTTTTGTGTCTTTTGCTTCCTAAGGTTTCTAACAGAATTTCTATTTGATAGTAAACATCTGTCTTATTTTTAAGAACAGACACTAAATTTCCATGCTTCTATTTCTTTCTTTTTCAAGTCTCACTTTGGAGGCATCCTTGATTATGCTGATTATAATTTCATTATTGAGATATTTTCGTAAATTAGATTTAACATTTACAGACTTCTCTTTGAAAATTCAGGTTTC
This sequence comes from Megaustenia siamemsis, assembly GCA_032433765.1. Classification (NCBI taxonomy): domain Eukaryota; kingdom Metazoa; phylum Mollusca; class Gastropoda; order Stylommatophora; family Ariophantidae; genus Megaustenia; species Megaustenia siamemsis. Next base: position 40,036,029 of record JAVIAB010000117.1, on the reverse strand, counting down.
AAAATGGTGGAACTGAGTTAATGTCCCATCAACTGCTGCAGGATTTGCATTTGGAGACTGATTAATTTAAGTTCTTTAATGCATATTTCTGCATTAAACATAACCAGATGTTCCACTTAATGGATTCACACCAGTGCTACTGAGTCAGTGCATCTGGCAGTGGTTCTCTTTGGCAAGTTAAGTGTTGTGTATGTGCCTTTCCCCCGTCATGAAGTTGATATGTGGTTTACGTAATGACACTGAGAGCTGTTCAATAACTGTCATTGGATTTATTCAATGTCAATGATTCATAACTTCTTAACCCTATGGATCTTAAGAAAGGGAAATAACTCCACCAAAAAATGTGACATGTTGACTTTAAAAACGCGTTTGTAAAATAACAGCTGCACTTAAAAAATTAATAATTATAACTTAAAAGGAGAATTGAATGCAATTTAATAAAAACCAAGACTTATCACAATGTGATCGTTCGTTTGTTTACAATTAAGAAATAAAATCAGTAGAACAAAAAAAAAAAAAAAAAATTGTTGGAGAAATCACAAAAGTTGGGTGAAAAAAAGCATATACATGCTAAATAAAAAAGTATTTACTCATTGAACATCACAGGTTCAATTCCGCATGATACTTGGCAAAGCAGTCCCCCTTTCCCAGATGGATTTGACACAGACTGCAGCCAAAAACAGTTGAATGTGGTCGTTTGCCAGAATGACCCAACTGGAGCTTCGCACAAAAATAACATACCTTTTTCAGGCCATGCATCCGAATCATCCTATGCTCATTGAGACTACTTGTACCCACACCTGAAGTCGAGGGCTGCTGGGATGACTTCCTTTTCCTACAAATATTGCCCTTCAGGAGATCTGAACTCAAACTGAGTCTATAGGATAACTGGGAACTATTCTTTGACTTAGGGTGTGGGCGATGAGAGCAAGAATACACTATCCATGAATTGACAATCACTGCTTGCATGAGGAAATGAAACAGATACCTCTACCATTTTACAGACTTCCTTCCAACAGGGTAGTAGGAAGTAAGCTGGTCAAACCTATTCACTCCAACCATGAACTGGTTATAGACAGACACTGGAGTTGGTATCTGAACGTCCACTCTGCCACCTATGGTACGTCTTGAGACCTGTGTCATTTCTGGCATAGCGTTAGAGCTGATCAAACTGACAACTTTCTTATCCTTCCATACCTTAGCCACAACATTTCCCTGCTGCTTGAACTGCACATCCCCCCTTTTCAACTTGTTGGTGACTTTGGACTGGAAGGCAGCAGGCCAGCCTTTGCGGTTTGCTCTCATTATTCCACATGAATATGTTCTCTCAACGAGCAAATCTTTGGTAAATTGGAGCAATGAGAAATAATTGTCAAAGTAAAAGTGATGGTATTTACCAAAAAATTGTCTGCCTAACTTTGTCACGACATAATGTCCTGAACCATGGGGCATTGGTTCAGCAACTTTGCCAACATAAACATCAAAATCAAGTAAGTATCCTGCTGATGAATCTGCTCTACACCAAACTTTGATGCCCCAGGGATTCGGCTTACCTTTAATATGGATTGTTCTGCCAAGTCAACCAAACATTTTATTTTAGGGGTTCTGGGACATCAATATAGTGTTACATGCATTTTTTGACTGCATTCCCTGGAGTTGATCAGGCATTATGGGCGCATCCATTGCTGTATGTGCTAAATAATAATGACATTGAGAGCTGTTCAATAACTGTCGCTGGATTTGTTTGGCACTAATCACTTACAAGTTACACCTCCTTAATTAGGGATTGTTCTGCTTAGTCAACCTAAGATACACTTTGGGGATTCTGGGCCACTGCTACAGTATTCTGTGCATTTTTTGGCTGCATTCTATGGAGTTGATCTGGCATTTTGGGCGCATCCAATGTTGTGGATACTACGTCATGATGTATGTTCTTATATCCCTAAACTGTCCGTCCACATGCTCGTAATACAGGGAGAAGTGATGGTGTTTTGTTCATACTCCCTGGTGCAACTCTCAGAGTTTCATGTTAGTTGGGAGGGATTGCCCAGATGTTGCCTAGATTCAGGAGAGCTATGAGGAGAATATGGGAGTATTTGTGAACCAGTTAATCATTTTACATTGTGGGTCTTGCTGGGGAGGAGATCTGAGCGCTTATAGACTGTTATTCAACGTGTGAGAATAATCTGATGATTAATTCTATATGTTATACGATGACTAATTCTATGGGCCAGCTACAGCTCGAAAGGTCAATAGATAGATAGAATTCTAACTAACATACTTCTTTTCATGAAAAGAATTTTAAATCTGAGAAACTGTTTTAACACTTTCAGGACTATTATACGACACGTCGGTTCGATAAAAACTGCTGATTTCCGACTATTCACCAAAAATTTGGCTCTAACGAGTTTAGCTGAATATTTGTTTCGTTTTTACTAATTTTTTATTTTTATTTCAACCAATACTTCATTTCCGGATGTAGGAGATTTCTCATAGAACTTCCTGTTGATACCTCGATATTTTAGAGTTTGAACGTTAGAAAATTGTTAACTTATATTCATTGTTTATTTATCAAATTTTTGTCACATAATGGCCACACCCACTGCTGGTACTTCTTGTAGTCGACCAAAACGACATAGTGCAGAACAAGCTAGATCTATGTTTGAAACCTTGTTATTGAGTGATTTAGAAATGTAGTATTCATGGTATTTAGACTTGGACAATAATTTTGTTGTTGTGATAAAGGGTCGTAGCATGGTCAAGCTAAAAAAACAAAAACGATCTGGTTTAAGTTTAGCTAGTGGATGCCTCTATTCCAGCAATATCAGTGCCTCAGAGGAATCAAGTGGTAGTAATTCTGGTAACGAAACAGGTACTTTAGGGTATATCACACAAAATAAGTCCAGTTATGTAAATAAAAATAATAAACTTGACTTTTAAATAATATTCTTCTGACGCGTAATTTGTCATACTTTTCATTCTGGCATCATTTACAAAAATGTACATAATTTTGTTATCTGTGGACATAAATTAATCAAATAAACTATTTGGGGGAATTTGGTTATGTTGTGTAATATTACAAGACAAATGGATAGCAACACTTCTAACCATGGAAAAAGGTAAGTGAATTACACTATTTTGAATTTAAAATGATCTATCTTGGATATTTTATATTGTTAAAAATATATTTATTCCTTCAAATAATCACATATCATAAATATATTGCTATTTTAATTTTCTGTATCCACTTTCCTTTCGAGTGATGTATAACACATACCACATTTATGTAAATTATTGTGCGAAGTAGTCAAATGAAAAAAGTATATGGTGAAATTTTTTGAAACAGGAAAATTAATCTGGTCCAAACCTAAAAAATTTTGCTGCTATAGTCCGTTAAGAAATTCATAATCACACCTGAATTAGCTTTGCGTGATAACCGCTTGTTATTTTAGTTTCAAAATTTGCATGCAATCTTAGAACATTGATGACGCAAAGATTTTGGTATTTTTTATTCCACAAACACAACAGATTTTGCACATCAGCGAATTCCTTTGATCTTTTGACGATATCACACAAGTTGATTCAAATTTTAAAGTTTACAGTAATCGTGTTAAATTGTCCAGTTTACTGGAATTCTTGTCAGAGGCGTATCTACATAGTGCTTAATTGTGGGTGTTGTTCATTATGTGTATTTGCAAACATGAATTCAATTGGTTACAATTGCTGATATAGTAAAAAAGTAACCTTTTGCATAGTTATAAATTTGCATTTCAAACTCATTGTAATTTAGATATAAATGTTGGTATTTAAAGTCAACAAATTGTCTACTGAGTCTTCACAAAATTAATAAAGATACGCCTTCTCTTCGCTAATTAATGCCAAGGCCGTGGTGCGTCATGTCGTTCAATAACAATTCAGTTTTGTGCACGGGATTTTCCTGAAGTGAGTGTTTCTGCAATAGCCAAACTATTTTACGTCAACGACCACACCAAATTAATGTATATATCCTAAAATGGTGTCAAATTCGAACAGGGTGAATTTAATATTGCCTAAAGAAGGAAACTTTTAAACTAGATCAAATTTCTCAGAGCAAAAAATATTTCTATAACGTCATCAATATTCTAAGATTAAATACAAATTTTGAAACCAAAATAACAAGCGGTTATCACGCAAAACTAATTCAGGTGTGATTATGAATTTCTGAACGGACTATACCTGTGCATCTTTTCAGGTAGCAGTAGAAATGACAAACTACAAGATAGATAATCTGGGAATGTGTGAAACAAGATGGCTAGGAACGGAAAACTAAATACAGGAGTGATGATTTTGTTATCAGGACAGCAGGAACCTGGAGCACAACATAGTGAAGGGGTAGCTATAATGTTATCAAAGAATGCACAGAAGACACTAATAGAATGGGAAGCAGTAGGACCAAGACTAATGAGTGCAACATTTAAAACAACCAAAAACAAAATAAAATTACACATTATCCAATGCTATGCACCAACCAACGAAAAGGATGATTTAGTTAAAGATGATTTTTATAAACAGCTACAATGTTAGATGGATGCAAGACAGGCCAAGGATATTATAATCTTGATGGGAGACCTAAATGCTAAGGTAGGATCAGACAACAGAGGCTTTGAAGAGATTATGGGAAAACATGGACTTGGAGATATAAACGAGAATGGAGAGATATTTGTGAATTTCTGCGCCCTTAATCAAATGAGCCTAGGAGGAACAATATTCCAGCATAAAAGAATACACAAAGCTATATGGGTGTCACCAGATCATAGAATGGAAAATCATATTTATCACATATGTATTAATAATAAGTTTAAGTCATCCTTACAGTATGTAAAAGTATATAGAGGGGCAGATGTAGCTTCTGATCATCATCTTCTGATAGCCAAACTTAAAATTAAACTAAAAAGGTATACTACAACGAATAAGGGTAGAAAGTATTTCAATGTAGGTTTTCTTAAAGAACAAGGAATTAAAGATAAATTCGCAGTCACAATATCAAACAAATACCAAGTCCTCCAACAACTAGAAAATACAATAAATATAGAAAATCATTGGAAACAGGTAAAAGATATATGGAAAGAGACATGCGAAGAAACACTGGGGAAAAGAGAACGCAAGAATAAGGCATGGATGACAGCAGAGACCCTGGATAAAATTAAAGAAAGAAAGAACAAGAAAGCAGACATAAATAAAAGCAAAATGAGAAGTAATAAAGCCAAGACACAGGAAGCATACACAGAGGTGAACAAAGAAGTGAGAAGATGCATTAAAAGGGATAAGAGGAAATATATAGATGAACTAGCTAAAGAGGCAGAAGAAGCAGCAAATAAAGGGAATATGAAAGAACTGTACAACAGCACAAAGAAATTAAGTGGAAAATGCAAACAGATCAATGCCTTTATTAAAGATAAGAAAGGAAATCTGCATAGTAATGTAAGGGAACAAATAGAGAGATGGTAAGAGCACTTTGAAGAACTTTGGAACAGACCCGGCTCAAATAATCCTCCAGATATACTACCAGCAGAAGAAGAGTTACACATTAACTGTGGAAAATCAAGCAAAGAAGAAATAATGAAAGCCATAAATCTATTAAAAAATGGTAAAGCCACAGGACCAGATGAAATTCCTTCGGAAGCCATCAAAGCAGATATTAATACCTCTATCAAGATGTTACATGGTCTGCTGGATGAAATTTGGGAGAGGGAAGAAATACCTAAAGACTGGAAAGAAGGTTATATGATCAAACTACCAAAGAAAGGAAGTTTACAGGAGTGCACAGATTATAGGGGAATTATGCTACTATCAGTGCCAGGAAAAATGTTAAGCAGAATCATTCTGGAGAGACTAAAAGAGGCCATAGAGAAACATTTGAGAGATGAACAAGCAGGTTTTAGGAAGAACAGATCATGTGCTGATCAAATAACTACTCTACGTATAATAATAGTTGAACAAAGTTTAGAACTAAAATCCCCACTTTATATTGGATTCTTAGATTACGAAAAGGCATTTGATAGTTTAGACAGAAGAATGCTTTGGAAGTTGCTGAGTCATTACGGAATCCCCATAAAGTTTATTAACCTGATAAAAACAATGTATGAAGGAACAAAATGTAGTGTGGTGCATGAAGGACAGCTTACAGAAGCATTTGAAATAAGAACAGGAGTAAGGCAGGGATGCCATCTGTCTCCATTTCTCTTTCTACTGGCCATAGATTGGATTATGAAAATAACTCAAAACAACAGAAATGGGATCCAGTGGTCACTGACAAAACAACTTGATGATTTAGACTTTGCTGATGACATAGCTCTCTTATCACACAGCCATCAACAGATGCCGGATAAAATGAGCATACTTTATGAGAGATCACAACAACTAGGACTGAAGATTAATAGAGATAAAACCAACATTATGAGAATTAATACAGTTGGCAATAACCAAATAAAACTAGGAGAAATACCTATACTAGACGTACAATCTTACATATATCTGGTCAGTAATATAGATAAAGAGGGAGGAACAGAAAATGATACCAAAATAAGGATATCAAAAGCAATAGGAGCTTTTATTGCACTGGGAAACATATGGAAATCCAAAGAAATTAGGTTAAATACAAAAATAAAAATTGTCAACTCAAATGTTAAGGTGGTCCTATTATATGGCTGTGAAACATGGAGAACAACAAAATTGACAATCACGAAGATATAGACTTTCATTAATGGATGCTTACGCAGAATAAAAGGATGGAAATGGCAGGACAAAATCACTAACATAGAATTATGGAAATGTACCAGTCAAACACCAGTGGATAAAGAGATACAGTGAAGACAATGGCGCTGGATAGGACACACACTACGGAAGCCAACTGAGAGTATTACACAACAGGCCCTTCTTTGGAATCTCCAGGGGAAAAGACAAAGAGGAAGACCAAGGAATTCTTGGAGAAGACAGATCGAAGCAGAGATGAAGATGATGGGGAAGACATGGAATGATCTTAAAAGAATGGCAAAAAACAGAACGACTTGGAAAGTGTTTGTTGAAGACCTATGCTCCACTGGGAGCTAAAAAGGTTGAGGAAGAAGAAGATACCTACAAATAATGTGTTTCCTGTTCTGGCCCTGAAAGAGTTAAAAACTTTCATTATTAATTTTCATAAATATGTGTAGTATTAACTGTATTTTCTTAACTTTTTCAGTACGGAAGCTTTTTCTTGATGCAAAGGAAGAGATTTCAGAGACAACATATTTCATGGTTTTAAGAATCAATCTGCATGTTTATATTTATCTAACACATAACATATTATATATGAATTTATAAATAATTAAACAAGGTATTAGATTTCATCAATACTAAGATGATACAAGACATGTAAATAAGAATATGGTTTGATGACGGTTCACACTAATCAAATTGAGAGTGACGCACTATGTGACGAAACGTATGCAGCTGAAATTGGCTTGGCGCACAGTGCGGCAAAACGTACGGAAAGAGTTAAAGAAATAATAAGTTCAAAATTAACTAACGTAAAAATAAGTCACATTTTAATGTTTTCTTAGATCAAAATAAATTGTTGATAATCAAGAACGTGCTTCAAAGAAACAAATAAATAATAGGGAGCATTTAAATTTAAGATGAGTACTGACCATCTGACCACTCATGGGAAACCAGATCGAAGCAACCATACAGCTGTCCCATAGTGATAGCCTTTGGATTGATAATGCGGTATAACGTATAATATTCATCATACAATTTGGATTCCATCAAGTTTCCAAGAGTGTCTGCAAGTACTTGATATGACTGTGTTTTTCCACCAAGTGGATCACCAACTATCATCATCCCGTGTCGCACCAAAATCATCTCATACACCTGTGACAGTTTGAAGATGTGACATTTGGAATTAATTGGAATCATTATACACAGATGTCATACAGAGGAAAATTTATATATATCAAATAGTATTGTTTATCCATAAACTACATATCTTCTTCTTTCTCTTGCTTTCTGTACAACTTTAATAGTTACAGAAATAATTTTTGTGCTTATTATTGAAATCTAGAAAATAAATAGCAAAATCAAGGTTTAAACAACTTTTTAGGTTTTTATCTATCCAACATTAAACAAAACTCTACTACTGATTGGAAGATGGAATCCAAACATTCAAGTGTTACACAAGTACATGCTAGCGAAAGCATACCTGGTGGTGGCATATAACAAAAAATATCCACTGCTACCAGAATTACAGTCAATGAAAGGCAACCGCAAAAAATCGAGGAAGATCATATTTGGCAGAGGCTGAGACAACACTACAGGTCAACAAGGAGGACATATCTACTGGCAGGGATTGGATAGATGGGCATGACAGGTATGGACTAACCAGGGTAATCATAAACTTGGACAGGAAATGCCATGACTAGGTGCAAGGAGTGACTGAGCCTGAAATGTAGAAAATTTTATTGTCAGCCTCAAAACCTGATCATCTACACTAATGGCTCAGCCACCAGGGGTGTGTGGAACGGCTGGGGTTAGTTGCGTATTCTAATGGAAAGTTGATAGATAAAGGTGCAGGAGCCTACAAGACTACTATCTCCAGCACATGTAAGGAGATTAAGGCTGTGACAGAAGCTATCACTTGGATGGTTAAAAGACCAAAACAGAAACACACATGGTCATATTAATGGCTCACAAAGCATGCTTCGCGGGATTGACATGAACACACTAAACAGGCTCCACAGGGAGTGGGTGCACCGACTCAACATGTCTCCTGTAAAACAGCCTAACTTGGATATAATACCCTGGACATGACAATGAGATGGCTGACATGTTGGTGGGGTCTGCCATTGTACTGGAAGCTTTTAAAATGGACAAGTATGACATTGCAAGGACTTTAAAAGAACACCTCTGGCAGGATTGTGACAAGGAAGCAGAGGTTAAGCCTTATGCCATGGTGGAACACGGCGCCATGATGGACGAAAGCAGGAAAAATATTCTCATTGGCAAGGAACGCAACATGTTCAGTCAATACAGAACAGAAACAATCAGTAGATGAATGCTTTGATGGTCTACTACAGCTTAATGGCATACTCACTTGTCTATAAAATATATATATATATATTATTGATTTGGTTGTTATCCATTATATCTCTACAAAAATACAGATAATCACAATTTTAGATAGAAATTTCTATGAGCAGAATTTATAATGAAAAATAGAGTAGATGGAGTTTCTTTTAGTAAACAAGTTTTGTTTTATAAATATAATTGCTACATAGATCATATTATTTAAAGCGTTACACTGTTCAATAATATATAATGATTTAGATTTTAATTTTTTAAAAGTCTTTAAAAAAAAACATTTATTGTGTTACCATTTCTTGATTTAATAACATTTTTCTCTTTCTACTGGCCATAGATTGGATTATTATGAAATAACCCAAAATAACAGAAATGGAATCCAGTGGTCACTGACCAAACAACTTGATGATTTAGACTTTGCTGATGACATAGCTCTCCTATCACACAGCCATGCAGGATAAAATGAGCACACTTGATGTGAGATCACAACAGCTAGGACTGAAGAGTAATAGAGATAAGACCAACATTATGAGAATTAATACAGTTGGCAATAACCAAATAAAACTAGGAGAAATACCTCTATTAGATGTACAATCTTACGTACATCTAGGCAGTAGTATAGGTAAAGAGGAAGGAACAGAAAATGATACCAAAATAAGGATATCAAAAGCAAGAGGAGCTTTTATTGCACTGGGAAACATATGGAAATCCAAAGAAATTAGGTTAAATACAAAAATAAAAATTGTCAACTCAAATGTTAAGGCTGTCCTATTATATGGCTGTGAAACATGGAGAACAACAAAATTGACAATCATGAAGATACAGACTTTCATTAATGGATGCTTACGCAGAATAAAAGGATGGAAATGGCAGGACAAAATCACTAACATAGAATTATGGAAATGTACCAGTCAAACACCAGTGGATAAAGAGATACAGTGAAGACAATGGCGCTGGATAGGACACACACTACGGAAGCCAACTGAGAGTATTACACAACAGGCCCTTCTTTGGAATCTCCAGGGGAAAAGACAAAGAGGAAGACCAAGGAATTCTTGGAGAAGACAGACAGAAGCAGAGATGAAGATGGTGGGGAAGACATGGAATGATCTTAAAAGAATGGCAAAAAACAGAACGACTTGGAAAGTGTTTGTTGAAAACCTATGCTTCACTGAGAGCTAAAAAGGTAGAAGAAGAAAGAATTTAATAACATTTTGGATAAAGAAAAAGTTCCCACAAACTGGAAGAAAGGGATCTTTATCAGATTACCTAAAAAAAGACACTCTCAAAGATTGCAATAGCAGGAGAGGAGTAACTCTTTTATAAGTTGCCTCCAAATTTTTCTGTAGAATTATGCTAAACAGAATAAAATATATTATATAAATAATATTATGTATGACGAGCAAGCAGGATTCAGAAAGGGGAGAAGGTGTCTTGACCAAATATTCACTCTAAGGATAATACTAGAAGAACATATAGAAAAAAAACAACTGTTAATCTGTAATTTCATTGATTTTAAAAAAGTATTTGACAGCAAACATATATTGGTCTTGAGGAATATCTTGAAACATTATCGGATACCACCAACAATTATCAACATTATAAAAGAAATATATGACGGCTATCCTTGTGCAGTTCGCACAGAAGAGGGAATGAGTGATTGGTTTCGAATTGAAACAGCAATAAAACAGGGATGTATACTATCACAATTGGTATTTGGAATTACCATTGCTTACATAATGAGAAAATGTTGCAAAGACAAATATGGCATTAAATGGTATAACAAGAATTACTTGGAAGATCTAGATTTTGCAGATGATATAGTGTTCCTAAGTTACAATGTCAATAAGATGCAAAATATCACAGATACCTTATCATCCATGGTAGATAAAATAGGTGAGAAATCAACTAGTAAAAAACAACAATAATGAAATATAATAAATACCAATATAAAAAAAAAATACTCAAGAGGACAATATATATCTCAATCGACAGGCATTGGAAAGAGTAGACCACTATATGTATATATCTATATCTTGGTATTAATATAGATCAAGAAAATGAAACAAAGAAAGAGATCAGAAGCAGGATAGCAAAAGCAGCAGAATTTTAAAAACCTGGACAATATGGACACATGAAATGATTATAGGTAACACCTGGTTCAGACAACACCCTCGGCGACTATGGACATGGCAAAGCCCAGACAAAAAAAGTACACAATCAAATTGATTTTATACTGATACAGAGAAGATTCAGGAATGGGCTAACATCTGTTAAAACAAGGCCAGGAGCAGATTGTAATAGTGACCATGTACCAGTAGTTGGAAAGATAAGAATAAAACTGCGGAAGGCACAGAAATCACCAAGAAATATAAAATTAGAACTAGATATGCTAAGAGTAGATAAACAGATGAGTGAAAAATACAGCATGATAGTACAAAATAGATATAATGCTATTGAGAAAATACAGGACATCCAGGAGCAGTGGGAAATGCTCAAACAATCAAATCAGCAAACATCAAAAGAAGTAATACCAGTGACTAAAAGAATCAACAAAAATAAATGCCTAAATAGCATTTCAGAAAATGAAAAATATCTTTTCAAAAAATCTATGTCAATAGAAATGAGAAAGAGAGTTCATTGATGCTATATAGAGCCAATTCTGATCTATGGAAGCGAATCATGGACAATAGACAAACAAATGAAAAGACAATTAGAGGCCACAGAGATGGGATTTCTCAGAAGAATGTTGAAAGATCTCTGGACAGCTAAAGAGACCAATGAGAAAGTTCTCAAAGAGGCCAACACAAAAAGGGAGCTCTTAAAAAACATCAGAAAGAAGCAATCAACATTTTTTGGGCACATCATGAGAAATGGAAAGTTGGAATACTTGGTTACAACTGGCAAAATAAAAGGAAAGAGAGATCACGGACGACAAAGAGAGAAAATACTGGATAGTTTGGTGTCATGGCATGGAAAACAGTCAACACCAGAACTCATACGATGCACTGTGGATAGAAGATTGTGGAAGGATATGATCGCAAACACCACCCGGTCGGTACATGATGATGATATTACATTTGTTGCACTGTGGATAGACGATTGTGGAAGGACATGATCGCCAATGCCAACCGGTATGGTACATGATGATATTACATTGAATCTATCTATCAATTGACCTTTTGAGCCGTAGCATGCCCATAGGGCGTAGACTAAGATACTCCTTCTCTTATCTGAATTTTTGTTCTAGCAGTTTTCAATTTTCCTGTGTGTTACCGGGGCCTCATTATGAGGGAAGTAAAGAATAGTGACACTGTTGTGACCTTCCAGGCATGTCGTAAGAGGCGACTAAGGAGGTTGATCGATGGCTTGACAAGCTATCATTGTAAAAAGTATTGTTATAGAAACAGAGCCATAGATTTTAGAAGCAGTGATCTCTGCAATATATGCCATTTTGGCCCGCAAGGTTTCTGTTTTTGAGATTGTGGTTCTGCCCTATGTGCCGTCTTCGGCTCGAAAGGACAATAGATAGATAGATAGTTTTCAATTCTTTTAAAGATATTTTATCAAATCTCGTCATTTGTCTCTGTTCTGTGCAAGCAGCTCTATCTCATTGAGGGAGCCGAATCCTGCTACTCTTGCCTCTCTCATCAATGTTTTTCTCAGTGTCTCTCTGGGTCTTCCTCTTTTTCTCTTACCTGTTGTTTCCCATATGAGGGCTTGCTTTGCTATTCAGTTATTATCTCTTCTCATCACATGTCCAACATATGACCATCATCTTTTCTTTATTACTGAAGATATTAGTGGTTGATTGGCGATTTCTCTAATTTCCTCGTTTGTTTTGAATTCGTTCCACGCTATACTTGGTCATTTTCCTCAGACATTTATTTTCGAATGCGTTCAACTTTGTTTCTATATCTCTTGTTGTTTTCCTGCTTTCACACGCATACGTAAGGGTTGATAGTACATTTGATTTGAATAGTCTAAGTTTTGTGTTTGTGCTGATGAGTTTTGATTTCCACAACTTTTCAAGGCTTCTGAAAGACATTGTTGCTTTAGCTATTCTGATTCTAATTTCTTTGCTTGTATCCCCTTCTCGATCAATGTGACTTCCAAGATAGGTAAAGTAATTGATCTCTTCCAGTGGTTTGTTTTCCATGTATATTTTGTCGTCTGTTGGAATTAAACTTTTCATGACTTTAGTCTTTTTATGAGTGATCTCAAGCCCAATTTGGCTGGCTATTGATGATAGTTCATTTGTGTTTTTCTGCATCGTTTTTATCTGGCTGCTGATGAGAACTATGTCATTAGCAAAGTCGAGGTCCTCCAAATGGTCTCCTTGTATCCATTTGATGCCTTTATTACCAGTGCAGCATTTCTTCATTATGAAGTCCATAATAATTCCAAATAACAAGGGCGATAAAATACATCCTTGTTTAACCCCAGTTTCTATTGGGAAACATTCACTCAGTCCTTCCTCTGTTCGAACTGCACATGTGTAACCATCATATATGTCTTTGATAATATTTATGATTTTTGATGGTAAGCCATATTGCTTCAGAATTTTCCACAAAGAATCTCTATGAATACTGTCAAATGATTTTTTGTAGTCGATGAAGTTAAGTACAAAAGGAATTACATTGAATAAGAAATGAATAATGCTTTTTTGTTTAAAATGATATTTATATAGGGTTATCTCTATATTTATTTATATAAATATATACTAATATATGCAATATATCATCATCATCATCATCACCAAGTACCATGCCTGCTGGCTTAGGTGATCATATCTCTCCACAACTTTCGATCTGGACTGTTATTTATCATTTCTGTTAAGCCATTCTCTTAAACTGTTTGGTATCTTTTCTCTTTTCTTCCTTCTATATATTCATCTCTCCATTTTCCCAGTTGTTACAGTATATTCCAGGTGTTAACTTCTCATAACTTGGCCAAAAAATGATTGTATCTTCCTAATATTGGATCTTAGCTCTCTTTTTGCTTGGCTTCTTTCATAACATTTTTATTGCTTTTCATTAGATGTCCATGGTCTTATGAACATTCTTCTGTAAAACCACATTTCTACAACCTCCAGTGATTTTCTTGTCTGTTGTCCTATTGTCCATGATTCACATCCATGTGTTAAGACTGGCTCTACATAACATTTAATAACTCTTTTTTCTTGTTTCTATTGTTAAAAATGGATTGTACAATACCTTCCTCATTTTTTTGGAAAGCTGCTTTTGCATGAGCTAATTCTGCATCACACCTCTGTTGATATTCTACAATCTGAAGTTAATATTGTTCCCAGATATTTAAATTCATTTACCTGTTTTAATATTGTTCCACCTGTCTTTATTTTGCACTGAGGTGATGTCTTTTTCTTTGTTGTTACCATTACTTCTGTCTTTTTGCTATTAAGGCTGAATCCTTTATTTTTGCTTTCTTTCACTATAATGTCTAACATTTCTTGTAACTCATTTTCACTCTTAGCTATTAAGAATATATCATCAGCATTACTTAGATTATTTATAAAACATGTTCTACATGATTGCCCCCAGTACACAGACCTGAGAAGGACAACGTGGTCCACACCCACCTCCCTGGAAGTGAAACTATATGGGACAATCGAATTACTTAAACTGACAGCTGACAATCCTACTCTAATTGAGACTTGATCGCAGACAGAAAGAGAGAGAGAGAGAGAGAGAGAGATTATTTATATTATGACCTCCAATTGTTATTGCGGGCATGTCCCTTATGGATCTCAAAATAATCTCACTATACAAATTAAATAAATCTGGTGATGGCACACAACCTTGCTTGACACCCTGTTTTATTTACTGAAACATTCCCAATTGATTTCCAGTTCTTGTGGCTGCTATTTGTTACCAGCACATGTTCTTTATTATTCTTAGATCTTTGCAGTCTACACTTATGCCTTCTAAAATTTTGATTATTTCGTGGTGCTTTACTTTGTCAAATGCTTTGGTATATCTATCAAACATAGGTATATATCTGTTTTCACCTCTATGGTGATCTCTCTTTCTACCAAAGATCTTATGACGTATATGGCATTGTTCATTCCTTTACCTCCAACAAGACTGATTTTGTTTTGCACTCATCGCATGATGATTCTTAGTAATATCTTAGTCACGTGACTCATAAGGCTTTTTGTGCAATGATCATCGCATTCAATTGCACCAGATTTCTTTGGTAGGGCTATGAATATTGATTTTAGCAGGTTGTCTGGTATATATCCGCTGTTGTAGATATCATTAAATATTTTTGTTATAATTTCACAAATAATAGATTGATAAAGGTGCAGGATAATATGCAATATATAGAAAAATTATAAATGATCTCAATTTCAAAATGCATCTATGATTTATGCAGCGGTCTTAGCTGCCAGGTAGACCTGATCCAAGGACTATCTACTCAAAGTTGATGCTCCTATAATGTTGAAAAAACCTCAACTCGCCCAAACTCTGTACTGATACCAGACTGCAAGTGAAGAAAGTTTCAAAGGGTTCTCTTTGAGGTCATGTTTACTGTTTGTGCTCAGAGTGAAACAGTGTTAATTCCTCAGATACCACTAATACCATCTGAGTACCCTTTCCTGTTTCGGAGGCTGAATTTCCACCTCAAAGTCTGTCTCAGGTGCAGCTGCATAAAGTGGCAGCCAATGACTTGATTTTTGAACCCATAGTGACATCTCTTCCCACTATGTCAAAGATACAAACCATGCCCTTGCTGTTTTCTCTTCTCTTTCCCTTGCCCAAAACCGCTTGTACCAACTTTTCATCCGTGATGTATGTTCTCTTTATACTTCAATCCCTCATGCTGATGGCCTAATAGCTCTTCAATTCTTTCTTGACTAAAGACATCCATCAGGGGATACTTCCACTCTCTTCCACCTTACTGAACTTGTTCTCAACCTTAATACTTTTGAATTTAATGGTCAGTTCTGTTCTATGACCAAGTTGGTGGCGTAGCTATGGGAACCAAGATGGGTCCTAGTTATGCTTGCCTGTTTATGGGTTACCTTGAACATCAAATATTGAACTTGTACCGTAGCCCAATTTCACTTAAATACTTCTGGTATATAGCCTTAAATGGGTACCGGATTTTTTCTGGGAAAGTAAAGCAGCACGGGCGTAATACCGACCACATTACCCCAAAAATCATGTGCTGAAGGTCTGTAAAATATAGGGTCACTAACACCATATTTCCCTATACGCCACTTGGCGTGACGGGGGGTACTTACTTTATATCGATGATGGTTTTGGACTGACTGACTTGCCGGAAGAGGACATCTCCAGCGTCATTGACTACATTGGCAACTTTCATAAATCCATCAAGATTACATCACATATCTCTACTTCATCCATCACCTTTCTTGATCTGATTGTCTCCCTGGATACCTCCAGCCTCCATACTTCCATCTTCTATAAACCTGTCTAGATGCCTACTGTTGTCTTCTCAACACCTCATCTCATCCATCTCACTGCAAAGATTTTATTCCATTTTCTCAGTTGTTACAACTTCGTTGTATCTACCAGGATGATGAAGATTTTCTCCAACATGCCCATCTGATGTTAAGTTTCTTTTGGCCTTGACTCGGTTATTAAATCTGCCTTCCAATAAGCTCTTGGCATCTCCTGTCTAGTTGCACTCACTCCATCCACCAGCTGCTCATCCAATAAAACCAGATTCACCCTCACTTAACACACAAAAGTTGTGAGGATACCTAATCGGTTTCACTCCATTCTTCTTTCGGATCCCTCTACCCACCTACTTTTCAGTGATCCTCCATTGGTCGCCTTCAAACGTGACATGAGTCTGAGAGACATTCTTGTCAAGAACCGCCTCCCCCTCTCAAACCACAAACCGTTCTCTGTGGACGTCAAGTCTGCAACACTTGTGATTACATGCTTTGCATCAATTCTGTCCTGTTCTCAAATAGGCAATTCAATATCAAGGAGAGGTTTACATGAGTATCATGGAATATCATTAATGCTATAATATATCAGCATTGCCAGATGTGCCAGATATAGGTGAGACTGGCGACATCTAGGTGACAGATTTTGTGAGCATCTTCATGATGTTGAGCAGAAAGCTGGCAGCCCGGTGTCCCATGTCAATTCCCCAGGCTATAGTGGTAAACCTGACATGTAAGTTACTGACAAGTCACTACAGCAATTGTAGCTGGTTCACCCTTGAGAATCATCTCATAGTCCAGTTGGGTTCACTGACCCCACAAGGCATGAACATATCGCTCTCATACACATAGGATACCTGCTACATATTTCTAATCTTTATGCGCAACCACACCTAAATATGTGTATATATTTGCCTGCATGTGCACTTGCACATTTTGTTTTGTTTCTCACTACCTAAAACTGTTACCGTAATACTTTTTACATTTTTAAAAATTGTCATTATTATCATCAGCTTTACAGTAGCTTCACATTTCTATGCATCTTTATGCCTTTACCCTTGACTTGAGGGTGAACTGCTTCTCACATGCACTGTCTAGGTCAGATGTGGCCAACCTATTTTGAGTTTGGGCCAGTAAATTGATTTTAAAAATTTGAAGGGCCATCTAACTAAATTTATATTAATAACAATTTTGAATATAAACTACAATATTATATGAATATTAGTAAAGTATTCAGGTAAGTGTAGGAGCCGTGATAGCTCAGTGGTTAGTGAACTAGACTACAAAGGACCAGAAGTGGGGTTGGATTCTAACCGACGGCTTCCGGTTCATCCAGCCTTTAATGGGTACCGGATTTTTTTCTGGGAAAGTAAAGTGGCACGGGCATAATATCTACCATATTACCCCAAATATCATGTGCTGAAGGTCTGTAAAATTTATGGTCACTAACACCATATTCCCTGTACGCCACTTGGTGTGACAGGAGTACTTTACTTCACTTATTCAGGTAAGTGTAAGGCTATAGACCGATATATAAAGCATAATGTTTTAAAAGTAACCCAGTTATTCATATACTTTATTTTATACATTTAATAAAATTATCATAAAAGGAAACATATTGAATTATTATAGAAATACTCATTAAACTAGTCTTACAGTCTTGATGTTTTGAAGACCTGTAATGTTAATTTCATGTTATTTTTTCACTTGCTTTTCATTTAACAATATCTCAATATTAGGTGTAATTTTTCTAAATGCACAGAACAAGTATATAGGCAAGATGTGCATCTGTAATAGTTGAATGTAATTTATTCTTAATAACATTCAGGGCAGAAAAAAGTTTGCTCACGAATATTAATGGAGCCTGATTTGCACACGGGCGTTACAGCAAGTTTCTGTGGAAACTGGTCTAAATGGGCATATTTCCTAAATTCAATCAACTTAGGAGAAGTGGGCGATCCACAATATTCTTTAAATTTAGCACAAAATACTGAATGGTTTTGGATTTCTATTATTTCCATTTGCAAGGATGCAGAATATTTATGAATCTCAGACTCTGAAATACAAAACGGATTTATAAATAAATCGAAGTTACTTCTTTTCTGATTCGAAAGAGGAAAACTGAGTTGAGAATGCCTCGCTCAAAGCTGTAACTGTTGCTTTGTATTTTAAAAGATCCATGTTAAAATTACGGCATTTACTTAACATGTGCTGAATGATTGGAAAATGATCAAGTTTTCACTGTGCTTAGCTATTATAAAACAATTTTTCAAAGTGTTGACTTCATTGAACATGGATGGAAATAATCTTTCCCTTGTAACCTCATTTTAAGAATATTCAAATGATGTGACATATCAACTAAAAATAAATGCCAAATCACAAAGACATTCTTGATTTTTAAGTAAACCACACTCCAAAGGCAAAACAGTTTTTGATTCCAAAAATGAAAGAACTTGATCTTTTAATTTGAAAAAACACAACATTTCTCCACTATAAAACCACCTAACTGAGTTGTGAAGTAAGAGTTCACCATATTAATTTATTTCTTCTTCAAAAAGTTATCTAAATTCTCTTCGATTGATGCGCGTGATCGAATCATGTTAATGCAATGCAGACCCAAGGGCCAGCCACTAAAATGATGGATTGATGGAATATTAGAAATACTAGGAAACATAACTGCAGTAGAGGTCAACAAGAAAGCAAAAGACAGCAAATTATATTTCCCCTCAATATTGAAAGGAGAAAGGAAATAAGAAGAAAAGGAAGATTTATCAAGCAAAGTTTTTAATACTTTACTCTCATCATATTTTAAGTTGTTAACATTATGTCCAGGTAGTGATATTCCTGGCATGCTAGTGTTAGGGTTGCCAGATTTAAAAAAAAAAAAAAGGAGTACTTTTACGCTGAATTTTTTTCCTTCAATTTTAATTACATATTTACGAACAAATGATTTTGTATATTGTTACCGGTAGTGACAATGAATTCGCCTTTATATTCAAATAAATTTATGAAAAATTTATACAGAAACTAGAAATAAAACAATGCTCATATTCTGCAAAGACAATTTTGTTATTTAAATTAAAAACACTCTCACCTAGTGTTTCTAGAGGCATTTTAATTGTATTTGCTTGAGGATTTGCCAGCTTTCAATAATCTTGCATCAGTTTTGAAAAATTTAAAAAAATCAGCACATGAATTGTCAAAATTTTATGGGTTTAACCCATGAAAATGATTCTTCCCACACTTTACGGTAACTTTGATTGTGTTGTAGTTGTAATTTTAATTTCTTCTTTGGAGGAGACTTCTTTAAATCCATATCACTCATTATAAAATAATGTTAACAAACTTTAAAATAAACTTACTAATAATATGTAGATGCGATGATTGAATTGAATGGAGCGGTGAAACTGTGTTTACACATCGACAATCGGAAATAAATTGATTCTTGTCGTGGGCTAGGACGGAAATTAAATCGCTTCAATATTTTAGCGTGGAACTACAATTTGCGCACTTAAAAGTATGATCCAGAAACAATTATACAAAACAAACCGCCAAATGGTTTAATTAATATTATTTACTACGAATTTATATATTATTTAATCAATATTAAAAAAAAATATTTACGTGAGCGTTAAAATACGGTGTTTTAGCGACTCCGGGCAAAGATAAAACGGAGTCATCGAATTACGTGAAAAAAACGGAGAAATCCGTAAAAAACGGTGTATCTGGCAACCCTATCTAGTGTAAACAATGTGTATATCTGATTAAAACTTATCATTGATTAAAACAGACCTTTCTTTGAAAGCTAGTAATAAAATCTCCTTACCTGAATGACTTTGTCAATGAAAAATTCATTTGGCTGAAGTTTGCGCTTATTTATGTTCTCTTTCATGCACTCAAGGAATACTCCATAATCAGGATGAGGTAGGTGTACACCAGGAAACAAATCAGAGATGATACCTTCAAACAATGGAACATCCTGAGGAATGAAAACATACTTTTGATAAGCATAAATGTATTTCATACATATACATATGTATTACTTACATGACATAGATCTCATCAGCAGTCAGATAAAAACAATGCAGGAAAACAAAAATGATATATCATCAATAGCCAGCAAATTGGACCTGAGATCAATCATGAAAAGACTAAAGCCATGAAAAGCTTAATTCCAACAGATGACAGAATATACATGGAAAATAAACCAGTGGAAGAGATCAATCACTTTATCTATCTTGGAAGTCACATTGATCGAGAAGGGGATACAAGCAAAGAAATTAGAATCAGAATAGCTAAAGCAGCAATGTCTTTCAGAAGCCTTGAAAAGTTGTGGTTGTCAAAACTCATCAGCACAAACACAAAACTTAGACTATTCAAATCAAATGTACTATCAACCCTTAAGTATACGTGTGAGAGCTGGAAAACAACAAGAGACATAGAAACAAAGTTGAACGCATTTGAAAATAAATGTCTAAGGAAAATACTTGGTATAGCATGGAACGAATTCAAAACAAACGAGGAAATTAGAGAAATCGCCAATCAAACACTAATATCTTCAGTAATCAAGAAAAAACAATGGTCATATGTTGGACATGTGATGAGAAGAGATAATAACCAAATAGCAAAGCAAGCCCTCTTGGGGAACCAACAGGTAAGAGGAAAAGAGGAAGACCCAGAGAGACACTGAGAAGAACATTGATGAGAGAGGCAAGAGTAGCAGGAATCGGCTCCATCAATGAGATAGAGCTGCTTGCACAGAACAGAGACAAAAGGCGAGATTTGATAAAATATCTTTAAAAGAATTGAAAACTGCTAGAACAAAAAATTTAGATAAGAGAAGGAGTATCTTGGTCTACACCCTATGGGCCGGCTACGGCTCAAAAGGTCAATAGATAGATAGATTACTTACATATATTAAGGGTAAAATATAAATATTAACACATCTCCTAAATACAAACAATGGCACCAATTATAGGTTATATATTTAGGAAATGCATAAAATGTCATTATTTTGGGGAGAGACCCCATATAAAAGTATAAAAAGGTGTCCATTCCAAACAATGAATGGTAACTTTTCACTAGTCAACAATCATCCTCACTGCACATCGAGCATCTTCATAGTGCTCAGATCTCCTCCTTTGTATATTCCTTTAGTATACATCAACTGAAGACTCCAGTTCAGTGTTGGTTTACCAGTCTGCTTTGACTTCTGCTAAGCACTTTTGTCTAGCATCACCCCTTTTCATTTGATGTTCTTTCAGTCTGTTCAAGGTTGTAGACTCAATTTATTGTCTGAATCATTCACTCATCATGGCTCCTTGAAGCATTTATAATGTCCGCCTGGCACATTGCTCATCCATTCCCCATTACAGCTAACCCAGCAAGTATATCTGATCATTCTTTTTCTCTTACACCTGAATCTATCTATTGTTCTTTCAAGCCCAAGACAGCACAGAGCAGAAATAAAAAACTTAGGCATATTTTTGTCAGCTTTGACCTTTTCAGAGATTCCACCTCTGCTTTTGAACCAGTCCATTTCAAACTTTCTGAGCATACTCACTGAGTCACTGTAGTAGAGCTATCTTTGGTTTTGGAAAGTGATGAAAATGTCTGTGATCAAACTATTGAATTTTATAAATTAAAATGTGTGGCAACATTTTTATGTGCAAGGCACCAACACATCAACTACATGGCCTTGCACCAATGCAGCTTTGCAGAAATTGTGGCATGAAGCATGATACAACCTACAATCAAATACTATCCAATTTGGAAAGTTTTAACAAAGAAAATAAAAAAAAAAACATAACCATTTAGAAGCAAAATTCATCAAGCAGTTAATTTGATTAAAGTTGTTTTCATACTAGATGAATCACAAGGCAGTGAATCATGAACAAACCTGGGACAAAAATTTTGGTAAGTTAACATCACTAATGGCTTTCAGCAGCAGAACTGCTTCATCCTGGGCAGGGTATTTCAGTTTGAGATTTCCAGCAGCAGTCAGTACAGATTTGACAGCCCGCATGCCATAGTCATAGTGATGCTGGGATGACAGTTGCTCTGAGCACAGCCGATAAACAGCTACAATTTTGTTGGCCAAGCTAAAAAACGGAAATAATAATGAGAAAAATGAAATTAACAATATTTTATTACTGGGAAATCGTGAGGTTTAAAAAACAGAATAATATGCAGACAAAAGCATTTATATGCTAATGTGTTTATACATACATGCACACACATGTACAAATGCACAAACGTCAAAATACAGAGAAGACATATTACAAAAAAGTCTTGACAAAAAGTTGAATTGGTAAACATCAAGAAAGTGTCCTCATCTCAGATCAATTAAATATCAAAACAGAACTTGATATAAACTTGATAAACATTGATACAGCATTCTGACATTGGGCCTTGTAAACATTAATGACATTTTAGTACTGCTTCCTGTGAACACTACAAAATGCTTGACACTAGACCCCAGTAAACATTAACATGACACAATATATCAAAAATAATAAACATCAAAAACAAGATTTTAACATTAGACCTAATGAACCTGGAAAGATTATTTTAACATTTATAACACTCAACACTTTGACATCAGACCCAATAGGTATAGATTCAGAGTCATATTATCAGACCTGATACATAACAATACAGCACTTTGGTACTAGATCAGTTTCTAAAAGACTAGAATAATGATATTAGTGCTGTGATTAAAGAGGTGGGTTGGCCAGGTTTAGAACAAGATAATCTGGTGGGCAACATTGTATCTATCTATCTATTGTCCTTTCGAGCCGAAAACAGGCACAAAGGGCAGAACCACAATCTCAAAAACAGAAACCTTGCATGCCAAAATGGCACATATTGCAGAGATCACTGCTTCTAAAACTTATGGCAACATTGTATCAATGGGTCTTAATTTAATTTCCTTTAAAGGATGTTTTTATATTTTATTATTGCTGCTTGAAATGTGTCTATCAGCTTCTTAATTAAAAATCTGTGTTTTCTTATTGTATTTATCCCTTTATGGAACATAAAAAAAAAATATTCTAATTCAAATGAATGTGAAAAAAAGACTATTATTTTTCACATTATACACTCCTAAAGAATAAACTTGAGGACACACACATCATGTTCGCAACCCACTTGAGCAAATATTTTGTTTAATCTATATTTAACTTTTAAAAAAAAAAATTTTCAGTTCATTAATTTCTTCTTAAAATATCTTCTTTCTTTTGACTATATGAAACACAAATTAAACAAATAACATATTTTATAAAAATAATTAAAAATATTTGGTTATACAAATATGTAGGTTTAGCTTACAAATGTAAAAATAACTATACAAAATATATATTAAACTAAACGCTATATTATACAATTTAAATAAAATAAAATACATGACTGATAAAGAAGTACAATTTATTTTATTTCGAGAAGATATTATCCCCAAACAATACCTTCTGGCATCAACAAATCCCATGGAGTAGAGCTGAATTTCACCAATCATCCCATAGTCAGGAACCATCATGGCAACAGTTCTGAATAATACCTGGTTACAACACAACAAAATTGAAATATATTGGAAGATACACTGAAATATAAAATAAATTTTCAGGTAGTAACAATTTGTCATAACAACATCCAGAATGAATGGCATCATCATAACTGATTGCATCAAAGTTTGGCTATCACGAAATGTCATTTCATTCTGTCTCTTACAAGTAGTTATAGGCTGACTTGTCCATCTTTTGATGTTGCTCGTCCATGATAGCCTTGGTCTTTCTCTGTCTCTTTTACCTTGTAGTTTCCCTTCAAAGATTATTTTTAGTAGGCCGCTGTGCTTTTAACACACCCAAAAAATCTAATTTGTCTTGTTTCAATTGTGTTTAGTAGTTCTCTTTTAATTTTTAGTTGTTTTAAAACTTCTTCATTTCTTTTCTTTCCACCCAATTTTTCTCATTCTTCTATAAATCCACATTACAAAGGCTTCAATTTTTTTCTGTTTTCTTTTCTAATGTCCATATTTCGCCATCATACAGGCATATTGTTAAGATATAATATTTTGCTATTCTATTATTTAGCAATTCTATTATTTTGGAAGCAGTGATCTCTGCAATATGTGACATTTTGGCACGCAAGGTTTCTGTTTTTAAGATTGTGGTTCTGCCCTATGTGCCGTCTTTGGCTTGAAAGGACAATAGATAGATAGATAGATTATTTCGCCCTGGTGTTATTTGCCTTGATGTGAGGATATTTTTCATGACATTAAAAGTGTTTTTTGCCACTATTCTTATTTACTTCTTCTTGTTATTACTATTATTATGTTTATTTATGTTTTCCATTTTCTTTCATTGGTTTTAGTATGTCCAAGGTAGTTGTAGTTCTGAACTGTCTCTAGGTCTATTCCTTCAACTTTGATATCCACTTCAAGGTTTAGAGTATTTTCTTTGTTTATGATCATAGTTTTAGTTTATTTGATATTCATATCTAATCCATATTTTTTGTTTGTCATGTTTATTTCATTAAGTAATTGTTGTAGATCTTTAGGATTTTCTGCTAGTAATACAATATCATCAGCATATCTTAAGTTATTGATTATCTTTCCTTTAATATTACCTCTATTAGATGTACAATCTTACATATATCTGGGTAGTAATATAGATAAAGAGGGAGGAACAGAAAATGATACCAAAATAAGGATATCAAAAGCAAGAGGAGCTTTCATTGCACTGGGAAACATATGGAAATCCAAAGAAATTAGGTTAAATACTAAAATAAAAATATTCAACTCAAATGTTAAGGCGGTCCTATTATATGTGTGTATACTATCAACCCTTACGTATGCGTGTGAAAGCTGGAAAACAACAAGAGATATAGAAACAAAATTGAACGCATTCGAAAATAAATGTCTAAGGAAAATACTTGGTATAGAATGGAACGAATTCAAAACAAACGAGGAAATTAGAGAAATCGCCAATCAACCACTAATATCTTCAGTAATAAAGAAAAGACGATGGTCATACGTTGGACATGTGATGAGAAGAGATAATAATCGAATAGCAAAGCAAGCCCTCATATGGGAAACAACAGGTAAAAGAAAAAGAGGAAGACCCAGGGAGACACTGAGAAGAACATTGATGAGAGAGGCAAGAGCAGCAGGAATCGGCTCCCTCAATGAGATAGAACTGCTTGCACAGAACAGAGACAGATGGCGAGATTTGATAAAATATCTTTAAAAGAAAACTGCTAGAACAAAAATTCATATAGGAGAAGGTGTATCTTGGTCTACGCCCTATGGGCCGGTTACGGCTCGAAAGGTCAATAGATAGATTATATGTGAAACATGGAGAACAACAAAATTGACAATCACGAAGATACAGACTTTCATTAATGGATGCTTATGCAGGATAAAAGGATGGAAATGGCAGGACAAAATCACTAACATAGAATTATGGAAATGTACCAGTCAAACACCAGTGGATAAAGAGATACAGCGAAGACGATAGCGCTGGATTGGACACACACTACGGAAGCCAACTGAGAGTATTACACAACAGGCCCTTTTTTGAATCCCCAGGGGGAAAAGACCAAGAGGAAGACCAAGGAATTCTTGGAGAAGACAGACAGAAGCAGAGATGAAGATGATGGGGAAGACATGGAATGATCTTAAAAGAATGGCAAAAAACAGAACAACTTGGAAAGTGTTTGTTGAAGACCTATGCTCCACTGGGATCTAAAAAGGTAGAAGAAGAAGAAGAATATTTAGGCCTGGCATCTCTGTTATTTTTTTAAAAGATTTGTTCAGTGTATAAATTGAACAAGCTTAGTGATAGGATACATCCTTGTCTTACTCCTCTCTTTATACCAATAGGTGCAGAAAACTCATTGTTATATCTTATTATTGCTGTTTGCTCCCAGTATAAATTACATATTACTTGTATTTCTATGTCATCTAGATGTATATATTATACGTAGGGAACGGGCAAATAAATGCAGTGCTGCAGTATAGCTGGCAACAAGGAGCCAGTAGTGGGGTGTAAAGTGAAAGTATATATTATCATCATCATCATTGAGTGCCATCTCCATATCCAAGGATGGCTACCATCATCATCATCATGTGCCATACCGGTTGGCGTAGGTGATCATGTCCCTCCACAATCTTCTATCCACAATGCATCGTATCAGTTCTGTTGTTGACTGTTACCATGCCATGCCACCAAGCTATCCAGTATTTTCTCTCTTTGTCGTCCGCGATCTCTCTTTCTCTTTATTTTATCTACCATGGAATTGACAAAATTTCCCATCCTTTGGCAATTACCCCTTTCACCCGCTGTTCCTCTGATAGGACTATATTTATCCTCACCTACCACCCTCACAACTTGGCTGCGATAAGGATCCTTAACTGGTACCGCACCATTCTCCAATGAGATCCCCTACTCGCCTAATTTTCAGTGATTCTCATTTGGTTGACTTCAAATTAAAAATAATAGTCTAAAAATATTAATAATAAATAGTAGTCTATAAAAGAATAAATGAGACAAGAGTCTGAGAAATATTCTTGCCACGAGCCGCCTCCCCCGCCAAAACCACAAACACCTTGGTACTGTTCGTTGTGGACGTTGAGTTTGCAGAACTTGTGACTACGTGCATTGTACCAACTCAGTCTTGTTCCCTAATAGGCGATTAGACATCAAGAAAGGGTTTACTTGTGTGTCACGGAATATCATCAACACCATAATATGTAAGCATTGAGAGATGATGTATGTGTGCAAGTCTGGATGATGCCTGAGTGACAGATTTGGTGAGCATCTTCGCGATGTTGAGCAAAAGACTGGCAGCCCGGTGTCTGCCCATTTCAACTCCCCTGGCAATAGTGGTAAACCTGACATGCAAGTAGCTGGCATTGTCTCGTGTCAATCGCAGCTGGTTCACCCTTGAGAATCACCCCATTGCCCAGTTGGGTTCGCTGTCCCCCAAGGCATGAACATATCACTCTCATACACATAGGACACCCACCACACATTTCTTACCCCCATGCACTACTGGGCCTATACATGTATGTATATTTGTCTGCATATGTATTGGCACATTTGGACACCTTCTGGTTTTCTTTTGTGTGCTTTGTGGTAATATATACGGATTTATGCTTGTATTCATGTATGGTTATGCACACATGCTTTTTTACACATCTGTTTATTGTGCACACACACAGATATACACAGTTTATATATATCTTGTACCCAACTCCCCATATTTTTAGAACCCTCCCGTCTTCTCACCTGACTGCCTGATCAGTGAGATATATAGTTGGTCAGCCCGCCCATTTATGTTAGTTCATTCAGAAGCTGACCATGCTCTGGACCACAGAGAAGTGATATTTTTTATTTTCTTTCTTGAGTATCTAGCATACTATCACATGTAGTTAGATTTATGTACATATCCTTATATATATTTTTGTGTTATTGTTTGTTGTTCCAGCTGAAGGCCTACTTGTAGAGGGGAGAGAAGTGGAAAAGTAGGTGAGTAAATAAAGAGGTGATAGGATGAGGTCAAGGAAAAAAATAAAAAGACAGTAAGACGAAGTCACCGGGAAAAATAAGGAGATGATGGTATGAAATTCACGTGGGAAGCATGAAAGTTATGATCAGGAAGGAGTGGGCAGATAGACGCGTAGGAAGTCATTGTGACTGGCCGAAAAGATTGAGATTTAAGAGGAAAACACAAAGGATCGGGAGCACTTGATAGAAATCAGTCCGGCAAGAAGTTACGCTTAGATGTAGAAGGGCGACCAAGTGTTGGTCGGCTCATAGGGGCTGCCCTAACCCAATAGATGTAGGATAGTTGTGTTCTAGGAAACAAGGAAGATTAAGACACTTGAGAGAAATTTAACAGACAGGGAGTCATGGTTTAGATCAAGCACTTGATAGAAATCAGTCCGGCAGAAGGACACACGTTATAAAGTGTAGCAGTGATTAAAGAGTGTACGATAAGATGGGAGTGAGATAGGAGAAATCGCGGGGAAATGAGAAAAGTTAACTAAGATAGAATCACTCAGCCCATGGGAAAAAGTGAGTAAAAGTAAGGAAGATAGACACATTGTGACTCACGGGAAACGTGAAACACAATCAGGAATGAGGTAAAAAGCGTAAAACGGGGAGTGATTGGTTGAAGGACAGAAGGTTAGACAAAGAGTGAGTTAGGAACATTCATTCGAGATTGAACGAGGGCTCTATGCAGACGGTTGTGTGTTTTTGTGTGTTACAACTGGTACCATGAGCAGAGTGTCAGTACACAACAAAGTGGGAGGTCCAGGCAGTTGGTGCGTAGTAACTGCATGGAACGGACCATATTCCTGGAGCAGGAACAAGTAGAACATGTGTTAGGGTAAGTGATAGGATAGTTATGGGAGTTATCAGCACCAAACAATTCATTAAC
The DNA here is from genome assembly GCA_032433765.1 of Megaustenia siamemsis. Classification (NCBI taxonomy): domain Eukaryota; kingdom Metazoa; phylum Mollusca; class Gastropoda; order Stylommatophora; family Ariophantidae; genus Megaustenia; species Megaustenia siamemsis. The sequence goes on along the minus strand of JAVIAB010000117.1, from coordinate 40,007,051 downwards.
AGTCAGTGAGATAGTTTCACAGAGTAGGTCTCATTGTAGCATGAAGTTAGAAGGTAGTTGTGCAGTTAGCAACAACGAACAGTTAAGTGTTGAGCCGTGAAGGAGTTTTCACAAAGTTAGGCTTAATTAGGAGCATGAAGTTAGAGGATAGTTCTGCAGTTAGCATCACCGAACAATTGCAGTGATAACCCATGACATAGAGTTACAAAGTTTAGATTTCATTAGGAGCATGAAGTTAAAAGGCAGTTGTGCAGTTAGCAGCAACGATAAGTTCAAGGACAATCCATGACATAGAGTTCACAAAGTGTAAACTTCATCAGGCGTATGAAGTTAGAGTGTAGTTCTGCATGTGGCAGCAACGAACAAAGTCCAATAAGAATCCATGACATAGAGTTCACAAAGTGTAAACTTCATCAGGTGTATGAAGTTAGAGTGTAGTTCTGCATGTAGAGGCAACGAACAATTTCAGTGATAACCCATAATATGGTGTTAACAAGTGTAGGCTTCATTAGAATCATGAATCAGAGTGTAGTGTGCAGTCAGCGACAACGAGCAAGTTAGGTGGCACAGAGCGAGAGAGATTCGCAGAGTTCCTGTCCACCAGGAAGGTGCACGATTATGGAGTATGACGCTCCAAAACACAACAGGATAGGAGGTTGAGCGAGGTCAATATCGCCAACTTACGAGTCAGCCGTGGGCTGCTGAGGTGAAAAAGTGGGAAATTCACGATAACTATTATTCAGAGGAAGGTCACAGAGACATAGGTGGCATGGAGAAAGAGAGCGTGGCCTACTGCAGCGCTGTAGATAACACAGGGGGATGCTGGGTGAATAGCAGGCAGTGTGTGGAAGGCCGCTAACCTGCGGTTGTAGTTGTAATTGTGAACTTGTGTGTGAGGTTAACATTTTGAAATTAAACCTCAGGTGTAATTTACTTGGTGTTCATTGAGTAATTTCTCGTATGCTAGCTGTATCTGTCTGGACCTAGCGAAGAACAACAACTGGGAGAAGCAGGCACACCAGCTAGTAGAAACACAACTGTCTACACGAAGCAGCGCAGAGTACCAAGGAAGATGATCACGACCGACGAACAAGGGGGTGTCCGGGTGATACTGAGTCAGCACCAGGCAAGCAGAAAGCAGATCAGTGGCTATAGAATTCCGAGGCCAGTCCATCACACTCGGTCTGAAGCTGATACAGGTCACGGCGTGCTGTCCTTGGCAAAACACCTCCAGACAATCGGAGTGCTTGCAGCGTAACACAGGGCGTGAGGTCAAACGCCAATCGTTACGATCAGCGGGTTCAAGTCCAGCACAAGAGCATACGGGAACAAGTGTTCTGTCTTAAGTTCTGGTCTATCTGGTATTAGACCTGTTATAGTAGAAGATGCAGAGACTAATTCTGGAGATAACATAAGGAACAGTTTAGGGGGACAGGTTAGTGAGAAAGCAGAACTTAAGACAGTTCGTAACAGTATTAAAGCGACAGAGTAGGGCCGATAGAAGATAGCTAGCATAGGGGAGCTGCATGATGGGGAGCAGTTCACAATCAAAGTAGTTACTAGTGTGACTGAACCTAGAGCCCCAGTGGCAAGTGATAGGGCTGTAGATTAGAGGAATTGTAATCGAGTGCATTATTCAAGTGTGATTGACATGCCATGTCACATGTGCAGTGTTGGCACTCCGATAGTGGGCAGAATTAAAAGCCGGCAAAATTCTTACAACTAACGTGTTTGTTATGTGCTAAACAGTTGCAATATCTTGCCTAGCGTAATCCCTCTGGGTAGAATCTCAACATCAGTGAAGTTGTCACGTGAAGCAGTAATAATAACAACAAAGACAGAAGTACTATGGCTACGAGCCAGGTCAAGGCTGAAGCGAACTTCCAGTTAACCCGGAGAATGGGTCAGCACGAGGAAGTTAAGAGAGCAGTGCAGTAACGGCTGAGGTCAGTCTTATAGAGACTGACACATCAAGATAGACCCCGTAATGAACTTGTGAAAGAAAGATTGAGACGTTAAACACGTTATATGAAAAGACGTTAAAATAGTTTTACCGTTACATACTTGGCCAAAACATCAACTTTTGTTTTCTTAATTACCACGTAAAGCTATTACCATACCACTTTTTTCTTTCTTTTTTTTAAAAATTGTCATTATCATCAGCTTTACAGCAGTTTCACATCTTGGTGCATCTTGATGCCTTTACTCCTCTTTTACCTTGTATTTTTCCTTCCAAGATTACTTTTAGTAAGTTGTTGTGTCTTTTAACATGTCCCAAAACTTTCATTTGTCTTGTTTGAATTGTATATAGTAGTTTTCTTTTAATTTTTAGTTATTTTAAGACTTCACCATTTGTTTTCTTTTCTTTCCATCCAATTCTATCTATTCTTCTATACATCCACACTTCAAAGGCTTCAATTTTCTGTTCTGTTTTCTTGTCTAATGTCCATGTTTCTGCACCATACAGGAATGTTGAGAAGATATAACATTTTGCTATTCTTAGTTTTAGCCCTGGTGTTATTTGTTTTGATGCTAGTATATTTTTTAAGGCATTCTTCTTCTTCTTCTTCTATCCTTCCTCTGTTGCCGTTGGCGTCGAGGGGAGAAACAATCTGCGATTCTTTGCTCTTCAGTGGCCTCTTCTGATGTTATTCCTCCTAGTGACTCTAGTATTCCCTTTATCCATCTCTTTCTTGGTCTTCCTCGTAATCTGGCGTTTTCGTAGCGTTTGTTTATGGCTCGAAGGTTTAAGGCATTAAAATTACTTTTTGGTAGTAAAGTATATATAATATATACTTTTTACTTTTGCCTTTATATTCATATCTATATCTATCTATCTATTGACCTTTCGAGCCGTAACCGGCCCATAGGGCGTAGACCAAGATACACCTTCTCCTATATGAATTTTTGTTCTAGCAGTTTTCTTTTAAAGATATTTTATCAAATCTCGCCATCTGTCTCTGTTCTGTGCAAGCAGTTCTATCTCATTGAGGGAGCCGATTCCTGCTGCTCTTGCCTCTCTCATCAATGTTCTTCTCAGTGTCTCCCTGGGTCTTCCTCTTTTTCTTTTACCTGTTGTTTCCCATATGAGGGCTTGCTTTGCTATTCGATTATTATCTCTTCTCATCACATGTCCAACGTATGACCATCGTCTTTTCTTTATTACTGAAGATATTAGTGGTTGATTGGCGATTTCTCTAATTTCCTCGTTTGTTTTGAATTCGTTCCATTCTATACCAAGTATTTTCCTTAGACATTTATTTTCGAATGCGTTCAACTTTGTTTCTATATCTCTTGTTGTTTTCCAGCTTTCACACGCATACGTAAGGGTTGATAGTACATTTGATTTGAATAGCCTAAGTTTTGTGTTTGTGCTAATAAGTTTTGATTTCCACAACTTTTCAAGGCTTCTGAAAGACATTGCTGCTTTAGCCAGTCTGATTCTAATTTCTTTGCTCGTATCCCCTTCTCGATCAATGTGACTTCCAAGATAGATAAAGTGATCGATCTCTTCTACTGGTTTGCTGCTGATGAGAACTATGTCATCAGCAAAGTCGAGGTCCTCCAAATGGTCTCCTTGTATCCATTCGATGCCTTTATTACCAGTGCAGCATTTCTTCATTATGAAGTCCATAACAATTCCAAATAACAAGGGCGATAAAATACATCCTTGTTTAACCCCAGTTTCTATTGGGAAACATTCGCTCAGTCCTTCCTCTGTTCGAACTGCACATGTGTAACCATCATACATGTCTTTGATAATATTTATGATTTTTGATGGTAAGCCATATTGCTTCAGAATTTTCCACAAAGAATCTCTATGAATACTATCAAATGCTTTTTTGAAGTCGATGAAGTTAAGTACAAAAGGTTTTTGCTTTTCAATGTGTTCCTCCAATATAAGTCGTAGAGTGAAAATGTGGTCAAGACAGCTTCTCCCTTTTCTAAACCCAGCCTGTTCTTCACGCATTACTGTATCTATTGAATCCTTTATTCTATTTAGGATGATTTTACAGAATAACTTTGAGGCAACTGACAAAAGTGTCACGCCTCTCCAGTTGTTACAATCTCTAAGATTGCCCTTTTTTGGGATCTTAACAATGATTCCTTTTTTCCATTTATGAGGCGTCTTCTCTGTTTTCCAAATGATGTTGAACATTTTTTGGAGATGTATTAAATTATGGCTATCAATTGCCTTGAGGATCTCAGCTGTTAGCTTATCCTCTCCAGCAGCCTTGTTATTGGTCATTAGCTTTAAGGTGGTTTCTATTTCACTCAAGGTGAAGTCATCTAAATTTACATCTAATTCTGCTGCTGGTGTTTCAGCTTCAAAATCTATTAAACTGTGAGGTAGTGGACGGTTAAGAATTTCTTTAAAGTGTTCCGCCCAACGGGCTTTTATGTCTGCGCTTGTTGTTAGCATTAATCCAGATTTGTCTAGAATTGGTGTTCCACTGGATGTATAGGTGTTTGTCAGCATCTTTTGTACAGTATAGAGAGTTCTGCTGTCTCCTGTAATTGCAGCTGTCTCTGCTTTCTCTGCCAAGTTGTCTATATAAGCCCTTGTATCTCTTCTTGCCGAACTTTTCACTTTGTTGTCTAAACATTGGTAGAATTAGACACGAGAGAAGCTGTTTGACAAAAACAAAACCTCAAAAAAATACACAATAGCCTCCACATATCTATATAGTATATATTAAAGGCAGTTTATAATGAACCCTTACCAATCACCATCAAGGGCATTCTCCTCGAGAATGCAAGGAAAAAGACCAAGAGGAAGACCCAGAAGAAAATTGATAGCTGCAGTGACAGAGACATGTAACAACAAAGGAAAATCACTAACTCAGACAGTTCGAGCAGCTCAAGAACAACAAATGATATAAATCACGACACCTTTTAGGTATCAGTGAAAAGAGAAAAGAAGAAGTAGAAGAAAGGCAGTTTATAAGTTGTTTATGGTGTATTCTGTTAAAAGCTTTGGTGTACTCTATTTCTTCTTTTTTCCTTCCTCTTTTACCTTTTAGCGTCTAGGGAGACATAATTTGTAGTCTTTTGTTCTTCTGTTCACCTTTATTGCTGTTATGTTTCCTTATGTTTCTAATTTTCTGTTAATCCATTTTTTTCATGGTCAGCCCTTGGGTCTGGTGTTCTTGCAACGTTTATTGAAGATTTGTTGTGTTGTGTTTTGATCCTTCTGCCTTGTCACGTGGCCAAACCATTTTATTTGTTGTTTCTTTATATATTCTATGACAGGGGTTATTTATAGTTTTTTTTTCTATATTCTTCATTACTGATCTAACCTCTCAGACTGTTTCCTGTCATTCATCTAACACATTTAATCCCCTTTAAAAAAGCAGGCACCTCTATTAGAGGTTATTTTTCTTATTATTCTTGTACCTAGGGTTCTGGCATTGGTAGCACAATGTTGGGATGAAGATTGTATTGTTGAGTGCCCGTTTTCCTGCTAGAGTCATTTCCTTGTTGGACAATAGTGGTGATAGTTTTCCAACGATTTGACAAGCTTTGTTGCATCTTGAGTCTACTTCTGCTGCTTGTGAATTGTTGTTTGTCACTAGACTTCCTCAGTATTTAAAATCCTTTACTTATTTTAGCTGTCTGCCATCTATAGTTATGTTGATGTTCTGTTTCTCTTTGGAGATATTCATGACTTCTGTTTTGTTGATGTTGATTTCATGTTGTATTTTGTGCCTGTGCTGTTGAGTTTGTTTAAGTGTTCTTGTAAGTCTTCTATTTTTCCATTAATTAGTGCCTGATCATCTGCAAATAGAAGCTTGTTGACCTCCTCTTTCTTAGCCTTTTTTCCACAATTTAGGCATATAACTTTCCCACATGGCTGGGAAGTGATATACCTCTACATTGATTGCAGTCTCTCTTGCTACCTTTCTTTTTCCATATTGGTACAATGTTTGCCTGTTGTCAGTCTTCTGGGGCTTTTTACTGATGCCATGCTGCATATGAATATTCTGTGCAGCCAGGTCACTCCTGTTCCTCCTGCTGCTGCTTTAATTTCTACTGGTATATTATCCATCCCCAGTGCTTTATTTCTTGGTGCACATTTGATTACTTCTTCAATTTCCTCTTTTATAAAGTTGGTCTGCGTTTGTGCATTCTTGCATGGTTTTTGTTGTGTTATCGGTAGTTGGTGCCATATAAGTTAAAGTGAAGGCAAAATAAGAGACTTGAATCTGCATCTTAGCACGCGAGTTTTCACCCATATGTGCTCGGCTGCCTATCCTGAAATGTGTTCAGAGACTTCTGGATAGTATCGCTTCAAGCATCAAAACGCATGATGTGAGGTGACATTCCTCACCCTCCCAGAGTACTACCCTGGTACCCATTTCTGCCAGCAGCTGGGTTGACCGCGGGGGGTATTTTTTTTTCCAACCATGAATACAATTCCCACTGCTTCCAGTGGGAGTTGAACACAGGTTGTCCAAATGCCGGTTGGCAAGTCGGGTGGTTTTCCCAACTAGGCTACCAATTCTTTCCATTTCTGTTGCATATTTTGGTTTTTTGATGGTGTAGTCTATGAAGCAGGCATATTATTGGTTTGTTTACTTACATCTATGTATGTTTTTATTAACATACTTATGCACTGCTTAGTGTAGAAAAACAGACAAGTGATAAGTACAGTACATGGCCCTTTTCGTCTTGTCAGACGGTCTGGTGGAGGCTATTGTGTATTTTTTTGAGGTTTTGTTTTTGTCAAACAGCTTCTCTCGTGTCTAATTCTACCAATGTTTGACAAACACACGTGGTCACATAATGAACAAGTCAGGCTCGCTGATCAACAGCGTTTTCCATCCTTTTTCATGAGTCTTTTCTCTTCTAAGTTTTGCCTTAGCACAGTCTCAAATGATGTTATACCATTCCTTATATATACTCTCCATGATGTGCGATCACTTGCCAGATGTTCCCAGTCATTTTCACAGAAGAAGTCATTCAGAGATGATTTCCAGATATCTCTATATCGTAGTTTAGGTCTGCCGATTTGTCTTTTTCCATGTATTAGTTCACCATATAGTACTTGCCTAGGAATGCGCTTTTCTTCCATTCGTTGGACATGGAACCCACCCATCTTAGTCTTCGACATCTGAGCATCGACATGATTGTTGGTGTCTTAGCACGTTGCAGGACAGTTGAGTTGGTTATTTTATCCTGCCATTTGATGTGCATTATTTTGCGGAGACATCGCATGTGGAAGACATTTAGTCTATTTTCCTGGTTTGAGTATGTTGTCCAGGTTTCAGATCCATATAATAGATTAATATAATAAGTTTGATATATTAAGAGTTTAGTCTTTAGTGTTAGTTTCGTGTTGTTCCAGGCCCTTTCTGTGAGTTTGCTGAAGGTCATAGCTGCCTTACCTATTTGACTGTTTATTTCTTCACCAAGAGAGATGGTTTGCGTAATTGTGGATCCAAGATATGTAAATTTCTGTACTGATTCTAGTGGACAATCTTTTAGAGTAATTGATAGAGGTTTGATGTCGCCTTGACTTAGTATTATTGTCTTCTGAACATTAATTGACAGTGAAAAAAGGTTGCATGCTTTGTCCGGGTTGTTGATCAGGGATTGTAGGGTGGCTTCACTATGAGAGACTAGGGCAGCATCGTCAGCAAATAAAAGTTCTTTAAGTAGGGCAACATTTGTTTTTAATTTTGCTCTTAGCCGTGCTAAGTTGAACAGTGAGCCACCTGATCTTGTGCGAATGTAAATATCTCCTGAGCTGTTTTCGAAGGTGTAATTTAGGAGGGCAGCAAAAAATATACCAAAAAGGGTGGGGGCGAGGATACATCCCTGTTTCACTCCTTTGTTGACTTTGAAATTCCTGATGAACTCCCATCAAAATAGATTTTACCATTCATGTCTTTATGGAAGGGCATGATCAGCCTAAGTAATTTAGGAGGACAGCCTATGCCTTCTAACACCCTGTAGAGCCTATCTCTGTTTAGAGGTAAAGGCATCAAGATGCACCAAGATGCGTAGAGATGCAAAGCTGCTGTAAAGCAGATGATACTATCTCTGTTTACTGAGTCGAAGGCATTTGTTAGATCCACAAAGGCAATATAGAGCAGCATATTTTGTTCACGACATTTTTCTTGCAGTTGTCTGAGTGTGAAAATCATGTCTATGGTTGATCTCCCGGCTCTGAAGCCGCATTGAGACTCGGGAAGAACACGTTCTGCAAGTCTATGCAGGCGTTTAAGTATAACTCTAGCAAAAGCCTTGCCAGCTGTGCTAAGGAGAGAAATGCCTCTGTAATTATTGCAGTCGCCCCTGTCTCCTTTGTTTTTGTACAGCATTACGATCTTGGTATTTCTCATATCATGAGGTATTTCTCCTTGCCTCCAGCATTTGATTAGCAGTTTGTATAGATGTGGAAGTAGTACGTTTAAGTTTTCCTATAGTACATCTGTGGGAATGTTGTCATTTCCTGCAGCTTTTCCTCTTGAGAGGGCATTTATAGCGTCAGCAAGTTCGTTCATAGTAGGCTCAACATCCAGTTCAGACATTGTAGGATATTTGGGTATTGATTGTGCTAGAGCTGTGCTTGCTGGTCTGTCATCATTGTATAGGTTGGAGTAGTGTTCAACCCAGCTTTCCATTTGTTATCCCTTATCTGTAATAGGTTCTCCAAACTTGGAATTTAGGGGGGTTAATTTGGTTATTTTTGGTCCAAGGGCCTTTTTTATATTGTCATGCATGGTTTTTGAGTTGCCCCTGTCTGAGGCATTCTGTATTTCAAAGCATAGATTGTTCCAGTATTCATTTGCGCATCTTCTTGCTTCGCGTTATAGAGTGGCTTGTGCATGTTTAAGCTGATCCTTGGTGATTTGATTGGGGTTATTTTTGAAGTTCAGTAGTGCCTTTTTCTTATTAGCTATTAGATGGGTCTAGTCTTGCTACATTTTCTTCGACCCAGTCGTTCTTTGAGAACCGTTTTTGGCCGTAGGTAGATAGAGCGCAATTATATATGTGTGTTTTCAGAGAGTACCAGTTGTCATCCACACTTAATGAATCATCTGCTTCTTCTACAAGTTCTTCAAACTTAGATCTAAAAATGTCTTTGTTTGATGAGATTTTAGTTGCTGTGATGTTAATCTTGGCTGCTGGAGGCTCTCTTGATTTGTAAATACAACTACTTCTAGCTTTGATCTTACTGATGACGAGAGCGTGGTCTGTATTGCAGTCTGCACTGTGATATGTTCGTGTTATTCTGATGTTATTTAAAGACTGCCTACGTGTAAGAACTAGGTGTAGTTGGTGCCAGTGACCGCTTCTAGCATGAAACCATGTTACTTTATGCTTGTGTTTCACATTAAAGTAGGTATTTGTTACGCATAGATGATTATCTGAACAGAATTCTAGGAGTCTCTGGCCATTTTCGTTGATTTTTCCAATGCTGTGATGACCTAGGCATGTTGGCCAAGATTGTTGATCAGATCCTGTGCGTGCATTGAAATCACCGAGTATATATAATAGCTCATCTTTAGGAAGTGAGTCAATGATCATTTGAAGTTGTTGGTAGAAGTTGTCTTTCTCTTCGTCTGATGCAGCCAACGTTGGTGCATAGGCACTAATGATATTTATTAATCCACTCTTTGTATGCAGTTGAAGTATCATTGAGCGTTCGGACACTCCTTTTGGCGTGGTTATGGAGTTAATATGTTTGTTATGTACAGTGAAGCCTACTCCATGTAGACGTGGCTTTTCGACACTTAGACCCCGCCAGAAAAAAGTATAATTTTCTTCCTTTACAGAGCCACAGTCTGAGAATCTTGTTTCTTGTAGGGCAGCAATATCGGCATGTAGCCTATTTAGTTCTTTATCTATGAGGGCTGTTGTTCTAATTTGCCCTTCTGTAGGTGTGTTTGCTTTAGCAAGTCCAGGGCACATGGTCCTTACGTTCCATGTGCCAAGTTTAAACATTGGTGCTTTCTTCCTCATTTCACTTTGCCTACTCTTCCTGGGCACAGAATATGGAGATAGTGCTTTACCCAGTCGCACTATCCCCCTCTCGACTTCGTTTCAAGGATTTCCGAAGGAGGGACAAAGTCCATACGTTCGGAATTGAAAGAAGGTGCAGGGGATGCCAGAAAGACGGTTAATGCCGTCTATAAGTACAGTACTATAGTACAAAATAGATATAATGTTATTGAAAAAATACAGAACATAGAGGAACAGTGGAAAGTGCTCAAGCAATCGAATCAACAAACATTAAAAGAAGTAATACCAGTGACTAAAAGAAGCAATAGAAAGAAATTGATGACAGAAGAAATACTGGAACTAATGGACGAAAGATGAAAATAAGAAAGAAGAACGGTCATACAAAATATTGCACAAAGAGATCCAAAACAAAAGCAAAGAAGCAAAGGAAGGATGGTTAAAGCAGAAATGTGAAGAAATGGAAAAACAACAAAAGAAATACTCAAAATTTATGCACAATCAGTTAAATGAATTAATAGAAAGAAAAGTGGTCAAAGTTTCAGGATGTGTGAAATCAAAAGAAGGAAATATAATAGTTGGACAAGAAAAGAAAATGGAAAGATGGACAGAATATATCAGTCAACTCTATGATGAAGAAAGACCAGAGTAAACAATTCCAACAAAGACACAAGACCACTAATAATGCAGAGTGAAGTGGAGGATGAAATTCAACAGATGAAAAGAGGCAAAACTCCCGGTCCCGACAATATAACAATCGAAGAGATAAATGCATTAGGAGAGCTGGGAATACAAGACATAACAAAACTACTTAAATAACATATATAACACTGGACACATAACCAAAAATCTACTAAAATCTATCTTTGTGGCCATACCGAACAAGTCAGGCGCCACTGATTGTAAAGACCATCGCATTATTAGTTTCATAAGGCATATGATGAAAATATTACTAAGAATCATCATAAGCAGTGTATGGAACAAAATAAAACCAGAAATAATTTAGGAACAATATGGATTTGTGGAAGGAAAGGGCGCCAATAATGCAATATTCATCCTGAGAACATTTATAGAAAGAGCTATAGAGGTAAAGAAAGATATGTATATGTGCTTTATTGGCTACAAAAAAGTATTTGACAAAGTAAAGCATGTGGAAATAATCAATATGCTGGAGAAATTAAACATTGATGGCAAGGATCTAAGAAGCTTAAAAAATATGTACTGGCAACAAACAGCAGCCATTAGAATTAGCAACCAAACAAAACATTTCCAATATATAAAATAAGGAGTCAGGCAAGGTTGTGTTCTGCTGTCAGATTTGTTTTCACTTTACAACAAAAATGTTATGAGATCAATAGTAGACAAAAAAGGAATTGAAGTAAAAGGTCACAACATAAACAATCTGCAATATGCAGATGACACAGTCTTAATAGCAGAGACAGAGAATGAACTACAAGAAAAAATGATAGACTTAATAGTAAAAGGAAGCAACAAGAAAGGTCTCAGTCTGAATAGTAATAAAACAGAAGTAATGGTCATGTTGAAGACCATTTCTTGTTTTCTTCACAAGATTGTATTAATCTTTCTCCTCTTTCATTTCTTTTTCCTAAACCATGATTTCCTATAAGGTCTTCTACCTTTCTTCTCCTACTTTTGCATTCACATCAACCATTACAATAAGATGTCCAACGATTTTGCTTGCTTCATTTAGATCTTCATAGTATGCCTCTATTTGTACATCTGTATAATCTTGAGTAGGTGGATATGTCTGGAAAATTGCTATGTTGAATGGTTTTGCTTTCATTTTGAGTAGTAATATTCAGCTCATATAATGTTCAGTCTTCTTCCTCTTTCTTTCAACTCCCTGTGGAGAATAGGTCTTCAACAAACAATTTTCAAGCCGTTTTGTTCATGATCTTCATCTCTGCTTCCACCTTTCTTCTTCAAGAATATTTTGGTTTTCCTCTTTGTCTATTCCCCTGGGGATTCCTAAAAAAAAAAGAGCCTGTCATGTAATCTTCTTCTGCGAACATGGCTCATTCAGACTAGGATTCCAGACTCTCTTATGAAGGCAGCTGTCTAAGTGATTCGGTTGCTCCATATAGTTTCTCTTCCAGGGAGGTGGGTGTGGACCACATTGTCCTTCTCAGGTCTGTGTACTGGGGACAATCCTGTAGAACATGTTTTGTTGTCATATTATCCAGTGTACAGTGGCATTGGCTGGTAGTTCCTATTTTGAGTTTGTTGAACATGTCATTTCTCATTCTGTTGTGGCCAGTGCGTAGGCGAAGTAAGATGACTTGATCCTTCCTTGATAGTTGGAGGTATCCATCCCTCTTGTTACACTTTGGGTGTTCTTGTTTCCCTTTTTCATGATACTGGCCTTTGATGATGGATTTGGCTTCGTCATAGCTGACCAGATGGTTCTCTTGTGGTAATCTCCCTCCCTCTTTAGCTAATTTGTTTGCGCGTTCGTTTCCGTGTATATTACAGTGTAATGGTATTCACTGGATGACCACTCTCTGGAAGTTATTGCACAGTTGGTCTAGTGTTGTTCTCAAATCATCTAACTAACTGTTCCTGGGGGTTTTTAGAGCTGTTAGAACTGACAGTGCATCAGTCAGTATCACCAATTTCTTGTTCATGTTATTTTTTGTGTTGGATAGCCAGTTTTGCAGCATCTTTGAGGGCTTCAGTTTCTGCTTTATAGTTGTTTGAGAATTTCCCAGTAGCTATTGACTTGGTGATCTTTTCCTGGTTATTCAGCCTCAAGAACACACCTCCTCCTCCATTTCTGGTGGCATTTGTAGCAGAGCCATCTGTGTATATGTGTGACCAGGAGTCCTGTGAGTAGTTGTCGTTTGTGTGTTTTTCAGGCTGTGACTCCATACTCTAGGACTGGTCTTACTTTTCCTACGTATAGTCGTTTCAAGATATTGCTGTCTGCTCCCCAATCCATTCCTTCAACTTTGCAGTGTTTCTTGATAGGGTGAAAATTGTGTATGTAGTTTTTTTTTGTTTGTTAATTGGTAGTAACCAGGTGTTTGTCCATTTTTAAGTTTTCCTAGGGCAATAGAATCTTGCATTCTGGAGCTAGCCACTGACAGATTCTTCACGTGCCCATATCGCCAGGTCGTCTGAGTACATTGCTGAGTGTATTCTGGGTGGAATGTCCATTGTGATGTCATTTATGAAAATTAAGAAGATCGTTGGGGATAGGGCTCCACCTTGTTCGATTCTGGCTTTCTTACTTAGTTGTCCATCTACCTGTACTCTGGCCATTCTGTCTTGAAGGTATTGAGATATCCAGTTTAATAAACGGCCTTGGATGCCAAGTCTGAGAAGCTTGTTCTTTAATCCTTCTCTCCATACCCTATCAAAAGCCTTCTCCATGTCGACCCACACTGTCAGTGTGTGTTTCTTTTCTTGCAGAGCATCTACTATTTCCTGCACGATATAGGTGATCAGGTCTTCAGTTGATCTGTGCTGACAGAAACCACTTTGTTGTGGTATGATTTGTTGTTTTGTCTCCAAATGCCACATGAGTCTTCTGTTGACCAGCCTTTCCATGAGTTTGCTTAGGCAACTCAGTAGGCTAATTGGTCTGTAGCTATTTGGGCCCAGTGGGTCTTTTCTAAGTCTGAGGATGGGCACCATAATGGCTTCTTTTCAGGTTGCCGGCATTTGACCTCTCTTCCAGCTGGCATTTATTATCCTTAGAAGCTGGACCTTGGCTTTCTGTCCAGTTTTATGAGTATTTCGTTGGTGATTCCATCTTTTCCAAGGAAACTCTTGAGCTTCAACCCTTTGAGGGCTACATCTAGTTCTGTTGGTGTAAAGATCGTCATCTGTTCTTCTGGTGCTAAAGGCATGTGTTTTGCATCTCAGTTTTCCTTTCTTGCAGCTTTCTGTTGGTCTTTTGGAATGTTTATTCTACTTATGTTTTTGTAAGTTTCTATCAGTATGTTTGTTGCCCTTTTGCCTGTGTGGATGTTCTGATTGTGAGCTAATGTTATTGAAGGTCGGCAGTTGTTTTCATCGCTCAGAGCTTTTGCAAGTTTCCAGAGTTTGAGTTCATTTTTGTCTAGATTGAGGCTCTCTGTTTTGTCTTTCCAGCTGTCTTGCTGATATCTTGACCTCTCTTCTGTATTTGGCAGAGGCTGCTTTATAGGCTTTGTTGCTCTCTGTGCTTTGTGATGTTTCAGCTAATCTCTGGCAGAGTTCAGTTCCTCTTTTAGTCTTTATATTTCCTTGTTCCAGTATGGCTAGTAGTTTCTTCTTACTCCTCTAGGAATTGATTCTTTAGCAGCTCTCAGGATTCCCTTTGTTAACTCCTCTATCATATTATTGACTTTCTTTTCATGGGTGTTGATAGGCACAGTGTAGGCATCTGTGAGCTTGGCAAACTTTTCCCAGTCTGCTCTCTTGTAGTTCCAGCTGGGAAGTGGTATTTGCAACTCCTGTTTGTGAGCAAGTTCCACTGAAAGTTTGACTGGTCTATGGTCACTGTCGCCAAGTTGGTGCAGTACTATTCTGGCCATTTTGTTGGATGTTTCCTGTTGTGAATGCTAGGTCGGGAGTTGATGTTGTTTTCCATCTTCTTGAGCAGAAGTTTGGGGGGGTCCTCTCTAGAGTTTATGAGGAATAGGTTGTCTATTTCCCATTCTTCCACTTCTTCACCTTGAGCATTGGATTCCTTATATCCCCATCTTTCAGAGTGGCTGTTATATGTAATACTCTCAGTTGCATTCTGTAGTGTGTGTCCTATCCAGCGTCAATGTCTTTGTTGTATCTATTTGTCCACTGGTATTTGACTAGTGCTTTTCCATAATTCTACACTAGTGATTTCGTCCTGTCATTACCATTCTTTGTATGTCCAGTGAGTATTTATATCTTTTTGTAGCTTTCTTCTTATTAGTATTCCTATACCTCTTTGATGTTCTGTTGTGTTGCCTAAATACATAAAGGTATATTTTTCGTCTTGTATGTACCCACATTATTTCCATCTTGTCTTTGATATGAAAATATCTATGTTTAATCATTCTGCTTCTAAAATAAGATTTTCCAGTTTTCCATCTTGGTAAAGAGTAAATAGTAAAAGAAGACAAGCGAAGAACACTACATAATACAACGAAATAGATTATGAAATATGCAAAATGGCAAAAGTAGACTGGCTCTGCCAAAGATGTCTAGATATTGAAACTATGGAAAATAAACAAGATTTAAGAGGGATGCACACAGAAAAAAGAGAATGACTAGTAAAAATAAAAAAGCCGCAGAAAGTGGAATTGTTGCAAGCAAAAAAGGAATAATGCTAACAGACAATAAAGATATAACCAATATATGCCAGGAATATATTACACAATTATTTCATGATGAAAGGGAAAAGAAACCAATTATAAAATGTACATTATGCTATAAAATCTTAATATCTGAAGCGGAAAAGGCTAACCTATCTCTATGACACACAGTACCATTGTTGGTGTATATCAGGGGAGGGGGGGGGGCCCTCATGATAGAACCAGAGGGATAAAGGTTGCTTGGTCAAAGTAGTCTTCATAACGTGTGAGACTCAGGAGTTTTATTTCACAGATACCATACATACCAAATGAACTAAAAACATCAACTTTCATCACATTGCCTAAAAAGAATGGTGCAGTTGAATGCATTGATATTTAGAACAATAAGCCTAATAAGCCATGTTACAAAAATCTTGTTAAAGTTACACAAGGGAGGATTCATAATAAAATCAATATGGAATTAGAAGAATAACAATTTGGATTAGGAAAAACAGCGGGATAAAAGAATTACTATTTTGCATGAGGACATTAATCGAAAAGTACACAGAAGTAAACAAACCTATTTATGTCTGCTTCATAGACTACACCAAAGCTTTTCATAGAATACACCAAAAATAAATTACAGACTGCCTAAAAGATATACATCCAGATGGCACAGACATACGACTAATATGTAATTTATACTGGGAGCAAACAGCAATAAAAAAATATAACAAAGAGAACTGTACACCGATTGACATAGAAGGGGAAGTAAGACAGGGATGCATCCTATCACCAAGCTTGTTCAATCTATAAATGTAATAAATCTTTAAAAACATCACAGGGATGCCAGGCCTAAATATTCATGGAAAGATAATCAATAAATGAAGATAACTGATGATACTGTATTACTAGCAGAAAATCCTAAAGATTAACAACAATTACTTAATGAAATAAACATGACAGGCAAAAAATATGGATTAAATATGAAAATCAAAAAGACTAAAATTATGATTATAAACAAAGATAATACTCAACACTTACAAGTGAATATCAAAGTTGAAGGAATAGACCTGGAGACAGTTCCGAGTTACAACTAACTTGGACAAAGTGATGGAATATGTAAAACTGAAAGAAGAATAGGATTGGCAAAAAGTAATTTTAACTCTTTCTGAACCACCAGCACATCAGTTTGATAACAAATGATCATATCTGACCATTTGCCAACACATCGGCTTTTACGAGTATTGTTGAATGTTTGTTTCATTTTAGTTGATTTTGGTTTTTAATTCAACCAATACTTGATTTCCAGATGTAGAAGTGTTCTCACTAGTATTTCCTGCTGGTACTGGCATGGTTTTAGCATTGTACAGTTGAAAATTGTTAATTTATATTCATTGTTTATTTATCAAATTTTCTGTCACATAATGGCCATGTCCACTGCTAAAAACCTTGTTATAGAGTATTCAGAATTGGATGATAGTTTTTGTGGAATGTATGGCCCTTTTTGTCTTGTCAGACGGTCTAGTGGAGGTTATTGTGTTTTTTTTATTGAGGTTTTGTTTTTATCGAACAGCTTCTCTCATGGCTAATTCTACCAATGTTTGACAAACACACATGGCCACAGAATGATCAAGTCATTCCCACTGATCCGCAGGGTTTTCCATCCTTTTTCATGAGTCTTTTCTCTTCTATGTTTTGCCTTAGCACGGTCTCAAATGATGTTATACTATTCCTTATATATACTCTCCATGATGTGCGATCACTTGCCAGATGTTCCCAGTCATTTTCACAGAAGAAGTCATTCAGAGATGATTTCCAGATATCTCTATATCGTAGTTTAGGTCTGCCGATTTGTCTTTTTCCATAAAGTACAGTGAAGCCTACTCCATGTAGACATGGCTTTTCAAGGCTTAGACTTTGCCAGAAAAAAGCATACTTTTCTTCCTTTACAAAATCACAGTCTGAGAGTCTTGTTTCTTGGGAGGGCAGCAATATCGACATGTAGTCTGTTTAGTTTTTTATCTATGAGGGCTGCTGTTCTAATTTGCTCTTCTTTCAGTATGTTTGCTTTAACAAGTCCAGGGCACATGGTCCTTACGTTCCATGTGCCAAGTTTAAACATTGGTGCTTTCTTCCTCATTTCACTTTGCCTACTCTGCCTGGGCACAGAATATGGAGATAGTGCTTTACCCAGTCACACTATCCCCCTCTCGACTTAATTTCTGTGGTGATAATTGTGATATTGGTAATATTAGTAATAGTAATTGTAAATATGGTGCTAAAAAATCAAGACGATCAGGCTTAGGTTTAGCTGGTATATGCTTCCATTCCAGCACTATCAGTACTTCAGAGAAACTGAGTGGCAGTGATTATGATAATGAAACTGGTACTATGCAAGTCAGTGCTGACAGGACAGATATTCAATTTTCACTAAATGAACACCGCTGGACCATAATATCTTTTTTCCAGTTTCTGGCAGTCCTGATTGCCATGAGACTGAACACAAAAACTTCTATAAAGGATTACTGGTCCACTAAATCATACAAAATAGTCCTTAGCCTAAAGTGCAAGTTTAGTTGGACCAGATTTTTACTGATTTATCAATCTATGCTCCACATGACTGTTCCTGATGTGGCTGGAAAATGTAAAATTGAGCCATTCATCAATTCACTGATAGAAAGTTTTCAGGAAGTGTTTTATCTATTTGAAAATATCTGCATTAATGAGATGGCTTTAGGCCACAAGGGAAGATTTAAATTCAAGCAGTGCAATGCCAGCAAACCAAAAATATATATGAAATCAAACGGACTCTGTGACTTGATCACCGGATACGTTTTCAATCTCCTGATATAATTTGATGCGGACACAGCTTACAGGCTTTAACAGACCCAAATTCATAAAATGCTGTCAAATTTTTTGACAAGTTACTGGAATGCATCACAGATCATCATCATTTGTTTGTTGACCGATATTATACATCCCTGCCACGTATTCAAGTTCTGCGGCAGAAAAACCACAACTACACTGAAATGCTAATTCCAACAGATGCGAATTTCCAACAGAAGTCAAAAATAAAAAAATATCAGTGAATGAGGCAAAGTGGTTAATCAATGATGAGGAGCAAGTTATATTTGTGTCAGCTGGAGAGATAAAGAATCCAAAAAGCCCTGCCAACTGGTGACAACACATGGAAGTGTCACACATGAGGTCAGAACTGAAGGTAGGAGTCAAGTCAGGAAGCCATCACCTATCCATAGTTACAACCACTTAATGAACGGATGTGACAGAGTAGGCCAGATGATCTCATATTATGGGAACCACACAAGGAAGATAGTCAAGTGGTGGAAAAAAATATTTATATGGATAATTGAGATCACACAACTCTATGCTCATATTTTGTATACTTTGAGCCAGCCTGACACCAAAAAACCTATGCCCTTTGCGGATTTCAAGGAGTTGCTTATTGATGAATTGTGTAGCATAGTAGGAGCAGAGGCACCTAACAACCTTCTTCAGCTTGTTTTATCCACACCGGGAAAAAAATCATGGAACATGAAATGGGAGAGATATTGGGGTGCCATCCATCTCTACAATTTTGATAGGAAAGACCTGCAGTGTTTATTGTTCTGTGCAGAGAGCAAGAAAACGAAGCAGCTATTATTGTACAGGTTGTCTGGATAAGCCACATCTGTGTGCTAAAACATGCTTTAGGGCATATCTCACAAAATAAGTCCAGTTGTGTAAATAAAAATAATAAACTTGACTTTTAAATAGTAGTGTTGTGACAACATAAATTTGTCATATTTTTCATTCTGGGGTCATATACAAAAATGTATATAATTTCGTTATTTGTGGACATAAATTCATCAAATAAATGGTATTCTGGAGGAATTTGGATTGTGTTGTGTAATATCTCAAGACAAATGGAAGGCAACACATCTAACCATGGGAAAAGTTAAGCGAATGCAAATTACAATATTTTGAATTAAATATTATCCACCTTGAATATTTTATATTTTAAAAAATTTATTTTTTTCTTCAAATAATCACATATCAAAAATATATTGCTATTATCATTTTCTGCATCCATTTCTCTTTCCAGTGATGTATAACACATACCACATTTATCTAAATTATTGTGTGAAAAAGACAAATGAAAAAGGTATATGGTGAAATTTTTTGAAACAGGAAAATTAATCTGGTTCAAACTTAAAAATAATGTATTTCCTGTTCTGGTCCTGACAGAGTTAATGCCATAAAAAATATACTAACATCAAAACAAATAACACTAGGCCTAAAACTAAGAATAGCAACATGTTATATCTTCTCAACACTCCTGTATGGTACATAACAATGGACATTAGACAAGAAAACAGAACAGAAAATTGAAGCCTTTGAAATCTGGATTTATAGAATAATAGGAGAAGAATTGGATGAAAAGAAAAGAAAACAAATGAAGTATTAAAACAACTTAAGATAAATAGAATTACTAAACACAATTCAAACAAGACATTTGAGACTTTTAGGGCATGTTAACAGCAGTCTACTTAAAGTAATCTTAGAATGCAAAATACAAGGTAAAAGAGGCAGAAGCAGGCCAAATCTAACATGGACGAGTAACATCAAAAGATCGAAAAGTCAGCTTATGACAACCTGCACCATCAAAGTAAGAAGCAGAGCAGAAAGGCGCTCCATGATAGCCAACCTCTGATGTGGAGATGGCACTGAATGAAAGAGTTTTAACATTCATGTACATATTTGTAGATCTTTCTTCTGTCATGAGTTAGAATTTCTCTCCATGACTTTCTTTGGAATAGTATGAGATGAGGCTATAACCTCTTTCAAGGTGGTCAGCCATATTTGTTTTTTTGTGTCCTGAATATGCATCTTGTGTACCACACACTTTGCTGTTTTTGTTTTCTGAGCCATTGATAATTTTTTAATCTTCAACCCCATCTACCATTACAGATTTTGTACATTCAGGATGGACAATCCTGGTAGGCACCATTATTGTAAAAATAGATGTTTGTCTGTTGAACCGTAAACACATTTTGGCCTATCGATGATAGTTGAAACATATCCACAAACTTGACAGACATGTGGTCAATATGGCGGATTGATGGCAAGAAACTGTCTGAACAGGCTCTTTGTTGCAGTTTCCTCATATTCCAAGCCTGGCTTACCACCGGAGCCACTGAGATTATTGCTCTGTGAACACCATGACTTATGTATTTCATGCGGATGGTGTTTTTATATTCAGATTGTTTACAATGAATGGTGATATCGTAAGGACAGCTATGAAGGACAGTTCAGTTGCCTTCACTGTTGGTGCTGTAATACACCTTATGTCTTTGATGTGTGCTGTGTTTGCTATGATGGGGACTGCGGCTGCCTTTCTTTGCTTGGATATTCAATGAGATGTTAATTTGGATGATTCTACTGGCATGGGTGGTTGAGCAATTATGGAATTCCATTCATTTGCAGTAATGCCAAGTTTTCTTTATAAATATAACTATAACAATAACTATATCCCCAGGGGAAAAGACAAAAAGGAAGACCAGGGAATTCTTGGAGAAGACAGATCGAAGCAGAGATGAAGATGATGGGGAAGACATGGAATGATCTTAAAAGAATGGCAAAAAACAGAACGACTTGGAAAGTGTTTGTTGAAGACCTATGCTCCACTGGGAGCTAAAAGGTAGAAGAATGAGAATAACTATATCAACAAAATGTGTCAGGTCAGGTAATTTTATCTGCTACTGTATGCAGTAAGCAGTACAACCTGTGGCTGCCTTGCAGGTAAGCTCGAGAGAGTAAAAGGCTAAGGGAGGGTACCCCGAAGCAAAACAACCCCACTGCCTTGTGGGTGAGACTTGAATTTTAGTCAAAGGCTAACAGAGCCAACCGTAAACAAACCGACAGAAGGCAACAGAAAACCACCGTCGTAACTTCCTTGTACAATCATGAATTGCCGCAAACTAAAGAAGAGATTGAAGCCATGGGTGATTTTGTAGTAGAAATAATAACATAAATATTGAATGATATCTACAACAGCGGATATATACCAGACGACATGCTCAAATCAATATTCATAGCCCTACCAAAGAAATCGGGTGCGATTGAATGTGATAATCATCGCTCAATAAGCCTTATGAGTCATATGACTAAGATATTACTAAGAATCATCATGCGAAGAGTGCGAAACAAAATCAGTCCAGAAATTAGTGATGAACAGTGTGGTTTTGGTAGAGATAAAGGAACAAGCAATGCCATTTATATCATAAGATCTTTAGTAGAAAAAGCCATAGAGGTGAAAACAGATCTATACCTATGTTTCATAGATTACACCAAGGCATTTGACAAAGTAAAGCACCAAGAAAAGAAATAATCAAAATTTTAGAAAGCATAAACATAGACAGCAAAGATCTAAGAATAATAAAGAACATGCACTGGCAACAAACAGCGGCCATAAGAACTGGAAACCCAATGGGAATGTTTCAACAAATAAAACAGGGTGTTAGACAAGGTTGTGTGCTGTCACCAGATTTGGTTAATAGTTATAGTGAGATTATTTTAAGATCCGTAAGGGGCATGCCTGGAATAACAATTGGAGGTCATAATATAAATAATCTAAGGTATGCTGATGATAGTCTTAATCGCTAAGAGTGAAAATGAGTTACAAGAATTGTTGGACATTATAGTGAAAGAAAACAAAAATAAAGGACTCAGCCTTAATAGCAAAAAGACAGAGGTAATGGTAACAACAAAGAAAAAAACATCACCTCAGTGCAAAATAAAGACAAGTGTAACAATATTAAAACAGGTAAATGAATTTAAATATTTGGGAACTTTGTTAACCTCAGATGGAAGATGTACAAAGGAGGTGAGATGCAGAATGGCTAAGGCAAAAGCAGCTTTACAAAAAATGAGGAAGATACTATGCAATCCATTTTTGACAATAGAAATAAAAAGAGTTCTTAAATGTTACGTAGAGTCAGTCTTAACATATGGATGCGAATCATGGACAATAGGACAAAAGACAAGATAATCACTGAAGTCTGGAGAAATGTGGTTTTACAGAAGAATATTGAGAGTACCATGGACAGCTAAAGCCGCAATAGCTCAGTGGTTAGTGAACTGGACTACACAGGACAAGGGGTAGGGTTCGATCCCAACCGACGGCTTCCGGGTTCACCCAGCCTTTAATGGGCACCGAATATTTTTCTGGGAAAGTGAAGCGGCACGGGCGTAATACCGACCACATTACCCCAAAAATCATGTGCCGAAGGTCTGTAAAATTTATGGTCACTAACACCATATTCCCTATACGCCACTTGGCGTGACGGGGGTACTTTACTTTTTTTTACTTAGGACAGCTAAGAAGAATAATGAAGATGTTCTGAGAGAGGTCAAAACAAAAAGAGAGCTAATTTCCAATATTAGGAAGAAACAATCATCATTTTTTGGCCATGTAATGAGAAGAGAACAACTGGAATATATTGTAACAACTGGAAAAATTGAGGGACGAAGAGATAGAGGGAAGCAAAGAGAAAAAAATAACAGACAGCTTAAGAGAATGGCTTGGCAGAAGGTCAACAACAGAAATGATAAATAGCTGCCGAGATCAAAAGTTGTGGAGAGACATGATCACCTATGCCAGCAGGCCCGGGACTTGATGATGATGATATCAACAAAAGAAGAATAAATAATATTCCACTGAAATATCAATAAAGTTCACAGTCCATTCGCTCATCACAAGTAAACATAACTACATTTGGGAATAGCAGCACATTATTTTCACAAATGGATTATTGCAATCCAATAATTATAATGTCAGCAAGAATCGAGTCAGAAAACTGAATGAATGTAACACTGCTTTATACCTTGATTACCAAAAAAAGTTTAAAATTATTTTGCCTTGAAGTTTACATAATTCTTTTAACTCATATTGGTAGAGAGGTTAATACTAACAATAACTATTTATACACGCACCAGTTTTCATTCAACAATTCCTCTTTATCCTTCTTATTTGCCATATTCATTATTATCATGTGCCATACCAGTTGGTGTAGGTGATCATGTCCTTCCAAAATCTTCCATCCACCGTGCATCATATCATTTCTGTTCTTGACTGTTTCTCATGCCATGACACCAAGCTATCTAGTATCTTCTCTTTTTATCGTTTCCATTTGTAACTAAGTATTCCAATTTTCCTCTTCTCATAATGTGCCTGAAAAATGTTGATTGTTTTTTTTCTGATGTATTTTAGGAGTTCCCTTTTTGTGTTGGCCTCTTTGAAAATGTCCTCATTGGACTTTTCAGCTGTCCAGAGAACTTTCAACATTCTTCTGAAAAATCCAACCTCTGTGGCCTCTAATAGTCTTTTGTTTGTTTACTGTCCATGATTCGCTTCCAAGGTCAAAATTGTTTCTACAGCACCGATGAACTCTCTTTCTCACTTCTATTGACATAAATTTGTTGCATAAAACATTTTTCATTTTCTAAAATGCGATTTTGGCCTGAGCTATTCTGCTTTTTATTTCTTTGGGATGCATCTTCCATCTGATGTTATTATTGTACCCACATATTTGAAGCATTCCACTTGTTTCAGATTTGTCCTGTTTATTTTTATGCTGCATGGTGGTGATGATTGTTTCTTCGATATGACCATTACTTCTATTTTCTTACTATTCAGACTTAGACCTTTCTTGTTGCTTCCTTTTACTATTATGTCTATCATCATCATCATCGAGTGCCATGTCCACAACGAAGGTAGGCTACCATTCTACCAGGAGCGCCATTCTGCTCTGTCTCTTGCTTTGATGGTGCAGGTTGTCATAGGCTGGTTTGTCCATCTTTTGATGTTACTTGTCCATGTTAGTCTTGGTCTGCTTCTGCTTCTTTTACCTTATATTTTCCCCTCCAGGATTACTTTTAGTAGGCTTTTGTGTCTTTTAACATGACCCAAAAATCACATTTGTCGTGTTCTCTTTTAATTTTTAGTTGTTTTAAGAATTCATCATTTGTTTTCTTTTCCTTCCATCCAATTCTACCTATTCTTCTATATATCCACATTTCAAAGGCTTCAATCCTCTGTTCTGTTTTCTTGTCTAATGTCCATGTTTCTGCACCATATAGGAATGTTGAGAAGACATAACATTTTGCTATTCTTAGTTTTAGCCCTGGTGTTATTTGTTTTGATGTTAGTATGTTCTTCTTGACATTAAAATAACTTCTTGCCATTCCTATTCTTTTGTTTATTTCAGTTTTACATTTTCCATCACTGGTTATAGTATGTCCAAGGTAGTTGTAGCTCTGGACTGTCTCCAGGTCTATTCCTTCTATTTTGATATCCACTTGTGGGTTTTGAGTATTTTCTTTGTGTATGATCATAGTTTTAATATTCATATCTAGTCCATATTTTTTGCTTGTCGTGTTTATTTCATTAAGTAATTGTTGCAGATCGTTAGGATTTTCTGCTTGTAGTACAGTATTGTCAGCATATCTTAGGTTATTGATTATCTTTCCATTAATTTGTAGGTCTGGCATCTCTATGATGTTTTAAAAGATTTGCTCAGTGTATAGATTGAA
The DNA here is from genome assembly GCA_032433765.1 of Megaustenia siamemsis. Taxonomy (NCBI): domain Eukaryota; kingdom Metazoa; phylum Mollusca; class Gastropoda; order Stylommatophora; family Ariophantidae; genus Megaustenia; species Megaustenia siamemsis. Next base: position 39,982,209 of record JAVIAB010000117.1, on the reverse strand, counting down.
CAAGCTTGGTGATAGGATGCATCCCTGTCTTACTCCTCTTTTTATATCAATGGGTGTAGAGCTCTCTTTGTTATATCTTATTATTGCTGTTTGCTCCCAGTATAGATTACATATTAGTCATATGTCCATGTCATCTAGATGTAAAAATTAAAAAATAGAAAAAAATGGTATGTAAGAAGCTTTACGTGATAAGTGGACGACACAGACTAAACGACGTTTCGGCCCAATAGGCCTTCAGCAGGAACAAACAGAAAAAACACACACACAAAACTAATAACGAAACAACCAAAACAAAAACAATCGAAATGTGTTAAAGAAAAAAAAATATCTATCCTGTGTGTAAACCGAGGTCAAAACGAAAAGGAAATAGCAACCAAGTGCAGCTGTCATGAACGTACAGAAACGTGCGCAAATGCACACAGAACCACAGGAGTTCACACAGGGGCCAGTGTGCAAACACAAAGGAGAAAGAGAAGAACAGAAGACTAAAAGGTGCTCAAAAGGCAGCATGAGTGAGATGTCCGAGAGTGGGGTACAATAAAAACAAATAAGGGGTAAGGAGCACAGAAAAAAGGTATAGAGGAGAACACTGAAGTGTCTCATTAGGGACTCGAGGAGGAGAACTATAAATAGCATGGCATAGTAAGTAGACCAAAGAACCCAAATATGTGCAGTAGAGAAGGCTATGCAAAAGGGAAGGAGCAACCAAAAGGAAACTATGTGTATGAGTGTGATACATTCATACCTCGTGGGGTCAGCGAACCATACTGGACTATGGGCGATTTTCCAAAGTATAGTGGCTGCGGTCGCCAGAGTGACAAAGGACAATACCAGTGACACGGATGTCGTTTTTGCCCTTGTGATCAGGGGAGTTGAAGTGGGAAGACACCGGAATACCAGTATTCTGTTGGACATCACGTAGATGTTCACAAAATCTTTCCGCTAATCTTCTCCCAGACTCACCAATATAGGTCATGTGGCATCGTTGGCATATGATGGCATAAATGATGTTGTGGGACACACATGTGAAGCTATGCTTGATCTCGAACCGTCCATTAGGGAACAAGACCGAGTCAGTAGGTAGCACATAGGCACAGGTGATACAGTTACGACCACAAGGGACCGTACTTTATCAAAAGCTTTGGTGTAGTCTATGAAGCAGGTATATATTGGTTTGTTTACTTCTGTATACTTTTCAATTAATGTGCTCATGCAGAATATGACTTCTTTTGTCCCACTATTTTTCCTAATTCGAAATTGCTGCTCATCTAATTCAGTATTTATTTTATTCTGAATCCTTCCTTGTATAACTTTTAGCAAGATTTTTGTAACATGGATCATAAGGCTTATTGTTCTAAAATCACTGCATTCAACTGCACCATTCTTTTTAGGCAATGCAATGAAAGTTGATGTTTTTAGTTCATTTGGTATGTATCCTGTGTGGTATATGTCATTGCATATGTCTGTAATCACTTCAATGCTAAAATCTTCTAGTGCCTGTATCATCTGTATTTGTAAATTGTCAGGTCCTGCTGCTTTTCCCTTTTTCATTGTTTTTATAGCTTTTTCCACCTCAGATTTTAAGATTTTATAGCCTGATGTACATTTTATCATTTGTTTCTTGTCCCTTTGATCCTGAAATAGTACTGATATATATTCCTGCCATCTATCTATTATATCTTTATTGTCTGTTAGCATTTTTCCTTCTTTGTCTTCAATGCTTCCACCTTCTGTGGCTTTTTTATTTTTATTAGTTATTCTCTTTATTATGTCTATCATTTCTTGTAATTCATTCTGTCTCTGATATTAAGACTGTGTCATCTGCATATCGCAAATTGTTTATGTTGTGACATTTTACTTCAATTCCTTTTTTGTCTACTATTGATCTTATAATATTTTCGCTGTAAAGTGAAAACAAATCCGGCAACAGAACACAACCTTGTCTGACTCCTTTTATATATTGGAACTGTCTTGTTTGGTTGCTACATGTTTTTTATGATTTTTAGATCCTTGCCATCAATGTTTAATTTCTCCAGCATATTGATTATTTCCACATGCTTTACTTTGTCAAATGATTTTGTGTAGTTTATAAAGCACATATATAGATCTTTCTTTACCTCCATAGCTCTTTCTATCAATGTTCTCAGGATGTATATTGAATTATTAGTGCCCTTTCCTTCCACAAATCCACATTGTTTCTCACTTATTTTTGGTTTTATTTTGTTCCTTACACGTTTCATGAGGATTCTTAGTAATATTTTCGTCATATAGCTCATGAGACTAAAAGTGCGATTTTCGTTTTAATCGGTGGTACCTGACTTGTTTGGTATGGCCACAAAGATAGATTTTAGTAGATATTCAGGTATGTGTCCACTGTTTTATATGTCATTGAGTAGTTTTGTTATGTCTTGTACTCCCAGCTCTCCTAATGCATTTATCTCTTCGATTGTTATATTGTCAGGACCTGGAGCTTTGCCTCTTTTTATATGTTGAATTCCATCCTCCACTTCACTCTGCATTATTAGTGGTTTTGTGTCTTTGTTTGAATTGTTTAGCTCTTGTCTTTTATCATAGAGTTGACTGATATATTCTGTCCATCTTTCCATTAACTTTCCTTGTTCTGCTATTATATTTCCTTCATTTGATTTTACACATCCTGAAACTTTGACTACTTTTTGATTGTGTTTGATCTACTGACTGATTGTGTATACATTTTGAGTCTTTCTTTTGTTGTTTTTCCATTTCTTCACATTTCTGCTTTAACCATCCTTCCTTTGCTTCTCTGCATTTGTTTTGGATCTCTTTGTGCAATATTTTGTATGACCGTTCTTCTTTCTTATGTTTTCGTCTTTCATCCATTAGTTCTAGTATTTCTTCTGTCATCTGTTTCTTTTTGTTGATTCTTTTAGTCACTGGTATTACTTCTTTTGATGTTTGTCAATTCGTTTGTTTGAGCATTTCCCACTTTTCCTTGATATTCTGTATTTTCTCAAAAGCATTTTTGTACTATCGTACTGTACTTCACTCATCAATCTATCTTCTCTAAGCATATCTAGTTCAAATTTCATATTTCTTGGGGATTTCTGTGTCTTCTGCTGTTTTATTCTCATTTTTTCAACTACTGGTACATGTTAACGATTGCAATCTGCTTCTGGCCTTGTTTTAACAGATATTAGTCCATTCCTGGATCTTTTCTTTACCAGTATAAAATAAATTTGATTACTTTGTTGTCTGGGCTTTGCCACGTCCATAGTCATCTAGGGTGTTACTTGAATCAGGTGTAACCTATAATCATTTCATGTGACTTTACCCAAACTATCAATCAATCCCTTCTGTCTTTCATCTCTCCTAGGCCATGTCCTCCAGTCACATTTTACACTTTAGCTGTTCTTACCTTTGCATTGAAATCCCCTAATATAATAGTAATTACTTGGGATTTACCCTGTTCCATGGTCATCTCTAGCTCAATGTAAAAGGTGTTAACGTCTTCTTCTTCATTATTACATGTTTTTGTGTATAAGATTGAATTATACTGATATCCATTGGTCTACCTCTCAATTTTACTAGCAGAATTCTATCTGATACTGGCCAAAATCTTTTCACTGTTTTTCCTTCTTTCTCTATCTGACATTTTGCCTACTCCTCTTTTGTGTATGGTTCTCCCAGACTAAATTACATTTCCACTATCATGTTATAATAATCCTGCTCCTTTCCATCTCATTTAACATAGACCCAAATTGTTCAATTTAATTCTTTTCATTTATTTGCTGTTTTCTAGCTTGCCAACCTGGAATGCTGATCTAATATTCCAAGTTCCTATTGATAGTGTTTCTTTATTTTTGAACTTGCATACAGTAGCTTGATGACAATTGGGTGTCACCTGTAGCATATGATGCTCCCTACCGGACGAGGTAGTTGTGAAGTCCCCATTAATGTCGTTAGCTGTAGATATAAAATTGTATTTTGACATAATTTTACTTGGCAATATAAGAAGGTAGTTTGCCATTCCTTTCCTTCTTGGTAGTGACTGTACTGATTGGAGATCGCAGCCATTGTCTCTACAATTGAGATCTGCCTGCCATCATGGAGTGGGGACCATAACCGACACTACTTGTCACCTGCTCGCACAACACCATTCATCATCTGCTCCAATGGCTTCAAGTAACCCTGATTTGGGGTGGCGTTAAACAGAGGCTCCACCTTGCCCAAAGTGTCCTGAAGACTGGTGAAGGAAAGGAGACGTCTTACTCCTAATTTGGTAGGGGATAATGCTACCCCGCTAACCCTTTGTGAGATTCAGTTCTCTCAAATGAAGCTATCAGAGTCACAAAGTTCTTCAGTAAATCTTTCTATGTCTCTCATGAAACTAACAGTCATAACAGACATGTATCTGTTTGTTGTTTCTGTTCTTCATTTGAAGAGTTTGCAAAATTGTAAATATATTTTCATTCCTTTTTATCTACTTGAATGTTTTCTCTGATATAACCACATCAAACTCTCCTACAAATTTAGCAGTTTAATACTCCCATTTCAAGCTTCTGTAAGGTTATTAAGTTATTTGTGGGTCATCATCATTGCACTCCGAACATGTCCATAGATGCTCAGATCCCCTCCTCAGCAAGTCCCACAGTGTCCAGCGACTGACGACTCCAGTTCTGTGTTGGTTGTTAAGTCTTCTTACACGCCCACTAAGTTTCTCATTTCTGGCTGTGCTCATCTTAACTCTTATTTCTTTCAATCGAAGGAGTGACGTGGATTTGTGGTTGTCAAAGTCCTGTGCTCTACCCACATCTTGGAGGGCACTGATGATGTCCACCCGCTCCATTGCTTGACCGTCCTCAATGACAGTGCAGCTAGCCAACCTGTCTGCTCTTTCATTTCCCCGTACTCTCGCATGATCAGGGACGTAGACAAAGGTGATCTTATGTGTTTTTGACTTCTGCAATGATTCTAACCATTGCATGCATACAGAGCCCGCCTCCACTTTTTTTATCATGCTCATCAAATCACTCAGTATACAGGCATAGATGTAGTCTTGTGACTCTAACTATTTGAATGCCCTGGTCACTGCCATCACCTCCATCGTCATGCTACTCGTGGTCATAACGTATGCACAACTGTCTTAGTTTACTATTCTGCCTGTCGAGTGTACTGTAAATCCCCATGCACTTCTTTTGGTGTCGTATTACAGATCCGTCTGTATAGATGACTGCATCTTTCTCATCGGTGTTATCGCAGATGAGACCATTGACTTCCGCATTGACCACGACTGAGTTCTGTTCCCTACTTTTCCTGTTGAGTGTGACAATACACGAAAATATCCCCTTGAATGACGTAGGCACAGGTATCCACGCCTTGCCAACGTTGACATTGGTAATCCTACATACCTGTTTGATGACATCTTCTGCTCGGAACATGGAACAGTGTAAATCCCAAGAAATTTCTATTATATTAGGGGTTCTGTAAGGTAAGGTTGGTTGCAGTTGACTCCCTTTACTTTACTTCATTAGGGGTACTCAGAACATGGAACAGTGTAAATCCCAAGAAATTACTATTATATTAGGGGTGCTGTAAGGCAAGGTTAGTTGTAGTTAACTCCCTTTACTTTACTTCATTAGGGGTGCTTGGAACATGGGACAGTGTAAATCCCAAGAAATTGCTATTATATTAGGGGTGCTGTAAGGTAAGGTTGGTCGTAGTTGACTCTCTTTACCCTGCTTCTCTCTGAAGCTGAAAGTTCTGGTTGACATGTTTTACAATTTATTTGTCCTGTAAACAAGCACATGTTTAATTTTGTTTTATAATATGTTTAATCATATTTTTTTCGCCATGTAATGATAAGAGAACAGCTGGAATATATTGTAACAACGGGAAAATTGAAGGACGAAGAGATAGAGGGAAGCAAAGAGAAGATACCAAAGAGCTTAAGAGAATGGCTTGGCAGAAGGTCAACAACAGAAATGATAAATAACTGTTGAGATCTAAAGTTGTGGAGAGACATGATCACCTACGCCAGTAGGCCAGGTACTTGGTGATGATGATAATATGTTTAATCAATAATTGTATTTATTGTAAATATGGTAACTGAGTTTTCAGTGGTCGGTTTCTGAAAATGATAACTTGATCTCTTTTTAATCAGATGTGATAAGCTGCTGAAGAGTCTAACAAATGATGATTGATATGTCATTTTCTTTAAAATTACTTTGTATTACAGCTTTATTTCTTCATATTTCTATTTGTCTTTAAAATTTGAACACAAACATATGATTGGTAATAATATATTTGCAAGTTATTCTGGATTATCGTTTCTGGATGGATCCAAGATAGAGGATTTGTTTTTCTCCCGCTTGGTACAGAACCATTGATCAGAGGTTTAACAAGCCGCTATCGTAAAAATGCTTTTGTTAAAGAAACATAGACCTGATACAGAATATGTAAATTAGCAGTAGATAATAGTGATAGTATTTTCAGCCCTAAAACAGCAACAAAAATAGGATTCTGGAATGTACGAACAATGGCCGCGCCGATGAAACAAGCACAAGTCGCGAGCGAGACGGAAAGATACGACCTAGATACTTGGTATAGAGTGGAACGAATTAAAAACAGACGAGGAAATTAGAGAAATCTCCAATCAACCACTAATATCTTCAGTAATCAAGAAAAGACGATGGTCATATGTTGGACATGTGATGAGGAGAGATAACAACTGAATAACAAAGCAAGCCCTCATATGGGAAACAACAGATAAGAGAAAAAGAGGCCAAACCAGAAAGACACTGAGAAGAACATTGATCAGAAAGGCAAGGTCAGTAGGAATCGGCCCCCGCAATGAGACGAAGTTGCTTGCACAGAACAGAGACAAATGGCAAGATTTGATAAAAGATCTTTACAAGGATTGAAAACTGCTAGAATAAAAATTTAGATAAGAGAAAGAGTATCTAGGTCTATGCCCTATGGCCTGGCTAAGGCTCGAAAGGTTGATAGATAGAAAGATAGATTAGATTAGATTAGATTAGATTAGATTAGATTAGATTAGATTAGATTAGATTAGATAGACTGATAGAAAGATAGAGGTTATTCTGCTTTTTTTATCCATCTCATCATCTAATAAAATAATTTAGTTATCATGGGATCAAGCTAACATTTATTTTTTGCTGCAATGCTGCCAAGCAATAAAGTTTTAAATAAATCAGTATAAAATAACATAAAAGATGTTAATGTACCAATAAATAGTAACAGAGGTTTGAACATAATGATGGCTATTAATTCTTATTTAAAAGAATAGTAATTTCATCTGAATTAATATAATAATTTCATTTGAATTATTTGACATAACATTTGACATTAAAATTCCATCTGAAAACATTTACATAACTGTATTCTTCAATCATAGAATTCTATATGAGAAATACCTAAAACACCAAGACCTAAATCAGGTGTTCAAAAGAAACAAAGACTTAAAAAAAACAACAACTGATGGAGTTTGGCATGCAGTCTTATGACGACTAATCATAACTATATGACAAGGCTACAGGCACAATACTTATCAACTGAAACCAACAGGAATGGTTCAAAATGACAATTGGCATTTGACAAGATTACTTACTAGATATAACATTTAGTGCATATGGATTGGAGATCAATGCTGAAAAAACAAAATTGATGAACAATAACTCTAGGGACATTGATGCAAAAATAAAAATAAATGGAGAAAAACTAGAAACAGTTGACAAATTTAAATACTTAAAATCATGGTCAGTGATGAAGGCTTGAAACCTGAAATAACTAGAAAAGCACAAACCACAGCAGCCCTTGCAAGACTAAAACCTTTTTGGAAAGATAAGAACATAACTCTTGGCTCTAAAATTAGACTGATGCATACTTTTTAAATATAACTTTGTCTATATGTTTACAAAAAATAGACCCTTACGGTAGATATACAGAATAAATATAAGCAATGGAGATGAAATGTCATTGTAAGGTTTAGGACATCTTTTACTAAGATTACATTGTGAATGAAAAAGTTTGCAAAAGGAACAACAAGCCACATATCTCAATCACTTGTACTGGCAAAAGATCGTTCTGCAAGAAGCTGTGAGAGGAGCAAAAAGAAGAGACAGATGTAGAGATAGAGATGGGAAGAAAAAGAGATGATAGGCCTTGAATTCAGTCTCAAAGAATGACTGTAGATAGAGATACAATCAATCACACTGGATCTAACAGACTCTAATTATGAGTTCTACAGGATTGCCCCTAGAACACAGACCTGAGAAGAGCAATGTGGTCCACGCCCACCTCCCTGGAAGAAAAACTATATGGGGCAATCGATTTGCTTAAACAGACAGCTGACTTCATGAGAGAGTCTGGAATCCTACTCTGATTGAGTCTTGATCGCAGAGAGAGAGAGAAAAAGATAGAGATACATATAGAAGGTTTACAAAATTTATCAGTAGTACTTCAGTGACCCCCAGTATTATGGGAAGAAGAAAAATAATTGTATCTGAACTAACTGACATAATAATTTAATCTCCAAAAATAATAATTTCATCTGAAGTAATTGATACATTTAAATAAATTTCATACAGTTAAGAGTGAATTATTTTCAAATCTATAAACCTCACTTGATTTCATAAATATACATTTATTATCCAGTTTACAGCCTTGACATTTGTTATTCACCTGCTTGCTCCCACAAATGCACAAAACAAAAATATATTCTCTAAACATATGGTATGTAACATATTTGACTGTTACCTTAAGATTATCTGGCAGTTCCTGCCTGCCTGCATAGCCTGGGTTCATGGTAATAAAAATTGTGCAGGTTGGATTCAGTGAGAGTTCTGTCCCTTCAAATATAAATCTTTTGAGGTGAGCAGCAATGGCTTGTTGGATGCTCTGAATCTGCTGAGCAATTACAGATAGTACTTCCAGTTCAATTCGGTTGAACTCATCAAAACATGCCCATGCACCGGCTTGTGCCAGACCTTTAAAAAATTTTCCCATGGCTTTGTAGTCAAGACCATCAGAGCAGTTGAATACAACACACTGATGAGATAATAATAGAGTTATGCACTTTTAACAATTAAGACTTCAATAAAAAAAAATAATAATTGAGTTTATTTTTAAGATAATAGGCCACATTGAAATGAATGTTAGGGGAATGTATGGTAGAAGAGAAATAATAATAATAAGCTGTTCTCTTAAGCTGTCCGGTATCTTTTCTCTTTGCTTTCCTCTGTCTCTTCATCCCTCAATTTTCCCAGGTTGTCACATTATATTCCAGCTGCTCCCTTCTCATTACATGGCCATAAAATGATGATTGTTTCTTCCTAATATTGGAAATTAGTTCTTTCTTTGTTTTGGTCTCTTGTTTTACTCTTCTTAGCTGTCCATGGTATTCTAACATTCTTCGGTAAAACCACATTTTACAGTCTCCAGTGATTTTCTTGTCTGTAGTCTTATTGTCCATGATTCACATCCATATGTTAAGACTGACTCTACCTAACATTTAAGAATTATTTTTCTTGTTTCTATTGTCAAAAATGGATTGCACAGTATCTTCCTCATTTTTTGACAGAATACCACATTAGAAACATTTTCTCCTAACGAGAAAATTAATCATTATGGAAGTTATTTATTTTGCTCACATTAAACACTTAGGTGTCCCAGATAAAATAGATCAACTCCATCATTTTACAAACAGACCTCTAGATCAACAAAGGAAAAGTAAAACTCATGGATTTTACCAACACAAACAATGACATAAAAATCCAGGAAACAACTCCACCAAAAAGTTATTTACTTCGCCTACATAGAAAGCAAATCGTCACAGGATGGAGCAACTGAAATTATAATCCATATCATACTAGTATAACATGCCTTAGACAAACTTACAAGTGTTTGTGGATTCAAAATACTTAGCAAGCACACAAAACTCAGACTGTTCAACTTTTGTAAGATACTCATGCTAACATACAGATGTAGGAACTAGAAATCCACTCAAGTTCTATAAGATAGAGACTAATTATCTTTGAAAATAAATGTCTCAGAAGACTCTTAAACTTAAATTGGAAAGCCTTTACACAAAATGAAACTATAAAAGAAGAAACAAACAAGAATTTGTATCAAGCTATACACAAAGAGGACACCGAAAAATACACTAGTCATGTGCTCTAAATGAAAGAAAGAAGACCTCTGCACCAGGCCTTCATGTGGACACCAGGTGGTAAAAGGAAACAAGAAAGAGGAAAAGAAACTCTAAGAAGAACTAAAACAGTGATGGCTCAACTGTGGACTCAAGAAAGAAACAAGACTTACAAGACCCAGTAGTGAATCATCAGACATTTACGATCAGAGAGTTACGATTTCTGCTTTATGTGCTATTTTCAACAAACTAACTAAAAGTAAACAACTTGGGTTGTCAAGCAGAATATTGTAAAAATACATATAAACTAAAAATTAAAGTGTACCTGTTTTGCTACAGCTTTGGCCAGATCTTTACTGGTTTCTGTTTTGCCAGTACCAGCTGGTCCTTCAGGAGCTCCGCCAAGATTCAGCTTCAGAGCTCCCATAAGTGTTCTAAATAGATACAAATTGCTTTTGCTGTTTATATAAAAATTCATTATTTGTATTTCATTACTAACATAATAATAATAATTTATTAATTTTAATATTTTAAAATAATTTAATAACATTACTGTTATAAAAGCTTCATTTATCAATATTTTTTTCCAAGTAGGCCTATCTCCTAATTTTGTAAGTTTTTTTTTTTTAAAATTCCATTATAAATAGTATGGTTCTGTTTTTATTACACAGCTTGTAATTTTTATTTCTTTACACTTGTATTTCATTTTTTGTCATTTCTTTTTAAATTTTACTCTATTACAATTTTTATTCAAAGTTACTCCTGAACACACACACACATTTTTTGTAGTCAGCTTAGCATATTATATTATATTATATTATATTATATTATATTATATTATATTATATTATATTATATTATATTATATTATATTATATTATATTATATTATATTATATTATATTATATTATATTATATTATATTATATTATATTATATTATATTATATTATATTATATTATATTATATTATATTATATTATATTATATTATATTATATTATATTATATTATATTATATTATATTATATTATATTATATATATTATATTATATTATATATATATTATATTATATTATATATATATTATATTATATTATATTATATTATATTATATTATATTATATTATATTATATTACATTATATTACATTACATTATATTACATTATTTGTAAATGAAAGGGTTACTAACTCATTCTATTTTTATTTGAAAATTGTACTAGTTTACAAATTTATTTTCAAGCAGCTTTAAGTTTCAAACATTTCACCAATAAAATGCATTCCACAAAAATCTCATATAAATTCTTACTCACATAGTTTCATTTTACCAAGTATTTTGGAGGGGAAATGTATAATAATCATTTGATATCAAAAATAATATGTAAGACTTTATTCAAATGCAAAAAATTTCATATTTAAACAATTTTAGTTTACAAATTTAGTACAGAGTACTTGAAAAAAACTTGATGAAAATTCACAATGCCATGTTAAAATAGTGACATTTTAGGATTTAGATTGAGTGTCTAAAATTGATTCTTTTACTAATAAAATGTTATCTGATGATTCTGACTACATATTTAATTTGGATGTAATTAGTGATAGTGATGATATCACCACAGATGAGGAATTGTTAACCCTAAATTATGATTCCATTGTAAAAATTACTTCAATTTACAAATAATTGAAATTTGATAGTCTACCATATCAATTCTCTTATTGACTGTTTTCCATGCCATGACACAAAGTTATCTTCTAGTATCTTCTCTCTCTTTCATCCACGATCTTTCTTTCCCTATATTTTGTCAGTTGTAACCAAGTACTCCAACCCTTCTCTTCTTATGATGTGCCTGAAAAATGTTGATTGTTTCTTTCTGATGTTTCTTAGAAGTTTCCTTTTTAGTGTTGACCTCTTTGAGAATTTTACCAATGGTCTTTTAGCTGCCCAGGGAACTTTCAAAATACTTCTGAAAAATCCCATCCCTGTGACCTCCAATTGTTTTTTAATTTTTTCATTTACTGTCTATGATTCGCTTCCATATGTCAGAATTGGCTCTTTATAGCAGCAATGAACTCTCTTTCTCACTTCCATTGACACAAAATTGTTGCACAAGATGTTTTTCATTTTCTGAAATGCTATTTTAGAAAATCATGTGTGCGCGCATGTGCTTGCGTGCGTGAGTGTGTGTGTGTCCCCGTCCCCCCTCCAAAAGAGTTAGAAATATTTGGTACCAGGGAAAAGTGCAAGATGCCAGGTTAAATAGGTTAGCAGGGACAATATAGAGTTTGCTCGGTGGGAGGATAATACGATTGTTAATATAATTATTACTATGCACAAATTTTTAAACCTTAGTACATTATGCATATATAGAACAAAATGTAATAGTGTCTTTGAAAAAATAAATGTTGACCTGCCAATTGCTGTTAGTGATTATAATAAGTATGTGGGAGGAATAGATAGGCCTGATAAATTAATTTCTAAATACATGTACAAAGACCTTAGGGAAAACCAGTCAGTATTGGAAAACTTTATTTTATAATTTTATAAATATATCTAGGGTTAATGCTTTTAAATTATTTCCAGAACATCAAAATCAGCCCTCAGATAGAGGGTAAAATATATAGATTTTGGCATATGTCAGGCATGCAATAAGCATTTCTGCTTCAACAACAAGATAAATTCTGCTTCAACAACAAGATAAATTCTGTCTTCCTGCGAGTCAAAATATGACTGATAACTAATGCAAATGTTTCCCTAACCAGCAGGCTTCTTTCATACATTGCATGTTTGGGTTTGTGAATGATAGTGTCTAAGTGTGTGCATTTGCATGTGTATACATTACAATTGTTTACTAAAACTTATTTTATTATTTTGTTCCCATTTATTTTAATTAATTAATGAAATGTAAAATTAAATGTTGTAAATGACTGTATAACAAATTTTATTAATAATATTTATACTTTTTATTCCTTCTAGATAACTATTAATGTGTTTTTAAGTCAGTGTTTATTTTTAGTAACAAAGAAATTAGGTCACATTATTAATTCTTTCCGCAAAGCCGTGTTCTAATTGTTCTTGGTATATGACACGACACCACACATTCAAGAATGAATAAACTTTGTACATTACAAATCAGTCCTCATTTATTATAATACACACATATATATATATAGATACTATCAGGCTATCCTTCCTAGCGTTTCTGTAGATACTTGTTCGATCTATTAACAGTCTTGGCCGCTGAAGCACTTCGACTGCCATCGGTGTTGTACCTCAGCTGTTCGTATAGTGGATATTCTAGCTGTCTATATCTAGCTCTCTTTCGTCTGTGTTTTCTGTTGCTAACGTTCTCCAATCGCTATCTTGATGCCTATCTCTAGTTCTCCATCTCTCGTTCTAGTTCTCGTCCTCTAGTTCTGGTGCGTGACTTCTAATTCTGATCTGTAATTCTAATTCTGCTCTCCTGTAGTTCTGCTTCTCTAGTTCTAGTCTCTTCTCTAAGTTAAAGTTCTTCTGTGACTATCTCAGTTCCTATCGGTCCCTAGTGCGTGGCTATCTCTGTGTGTTCCTAAGTCGAAGTCTAAGTGTAAAAGTGGAAGCCCCTTCTCAAGTCTGCCCTCTAACTTTTATACTCCTGTCCTTTGACCGACAGTTAACCTTAATCCCTGCTTCTCTCCGTCCACTCGTGACAGATCTCCGAGCTAAGCCCTGGAATTACCCAGAGCTGGGCTATTTGGTCAAAATATTCTGGCCAAACCCCCACCTCTCCAGACAAAATGACATCCAACACTGTTCCACTCCTCTCTAAACTCCAAGTGACCCTCCCCAACCATCTGACACCATGTGACTTGCCTTTAGTTTATGAGTTCTACATTTCTTACCGACAGCTAAGGTCATTCCCGGTTTACAACCTTGTGGTCCGTCATGGCAGTTTAACATGGTCTCTTAGTCATCCATATGCTAAATTTGTCTAGTCCTGTTTTGCCCTATGTCCTCGCTTAATTATGATCTAAATATGTATATGTCATCATTCATGTCCGATTTGACACAAGCTGAGCCATGCTGATTTCGGTGCGTATGTTTAACTGTGTCACTCTCAATTTGATTCATGTAATCTGTCAACAAACCATATTCCCAAATTTTAGATTGACTATTTTATTAGAATTATGTCATATTGTCTGTTTTATTACAATTATGCTATATTATTAGATTAAAATAATTATGTTTAATAGAAAATTTAGTTATAGGTAGAACTTTATTTCCATACAAAAATATACACAAAACAACATGGTTATCTCCCAATGATAGAACTTCAATTCAAATTGACCACCTGTGTATTAAACAACAATTCAGATCATCATTGATAGATGTATGAGCATACAAAGGTGCTGATGTTAATAGTGACCACAACCTGTGCATTGGGAAAATAAGATTAAAATTTAAAAGCTAACAGAAGAGATTAACTACACATAAAATTGACAGTCATAAACTGAAAGATGAAGCCATAAAGGAAAAGTTTAACATAGAGCTGAGTAATTGTTATGTAGCACTTGGTGAAATATACATAGATATCAATAAAATGTGGGACTCACAAAGCAAAATACTAATGACAAGAGCAGTATCAAGCGCCGGACTGAAGAGTATGGAAAAATGAACATGGATTTCAGACACTACATGGAAATACATTAAAGAAAGAAGAGAAGCAAAGAGAACCATGACTAATGTAAAGACAGATCTTCGAAAGGTCCTGGCAAACGCAACATACAAAGAATTAGACAACAAAGTAAAAAGTTTGGCAAGAAGAGCTACAAGAGCTTACATAGACAATTTGGCAGAAAAAGCAGAGACAGCTGCAATTACAGAAGACAGCAGAACTCTTTATACTGTACAAATGTTGCTGACAAACACCTATACATCCAGTGGAGAACCAATTCTAGACAAATCTGGATCAATGCTAACAACAAGCGCAGACATAAAGCACGTTGGGCAGAACACTTCAAAGAAATTCTTAACTGTCCACCACCCCACAATTTAATAGATTTTGAAGCTGAAACACCAGCAGCAGAAGTAGATATAAATGTAGATGACTTCACCTTGAGCAAAATTGAGACCTCCTTAAAGCGTATGGGCAACAACATAATTTAATACACCAGACAAGAGCAGCAGGAATTGGCTCCCTCAATGAGATAGAGTTGCTTGCACAGAACAGAGACAAATGGCGAGATTTTATAAAATATCTTCAGAAGGATTGAAAACTACTAGAATACAAATTTAGATAATAAAAAAGAGTATCTGGGCCTATGCCCTATGGGCCGGCTACAGCTCGAAAGGTCAATAGATAGATAGAATAGATAGATAGATTTTATTAGATTCCATCACTGGAGATTTCCTTCCTTCTTCCACACATGGTGGAAGTTGAAAGTTGTATGCAAAAGTGTGTTTTCTTAACTTGGATTTAGTGTCTATAGTAAACAACAGTGTAAACAAAAATCAGCTGATCAAAATGGCTTCGAAAAGCAGTGATTGTAATGCTAAAATTCAGTTGATGACAACTAAAGATGTCAGTCAATTAATCATTTTTTGATGATACCAATAATGATAGTTTATAACAGACAATGTTTATAACAAAACAATGGTGACAGTGACCCAGATCAGGATTTAGTAAACAAAAATGAGAGTTTCACGTTAGATATTGACAGTGATGAGGAATTCATTCCTCCAGTTATAAAAAAAAAAAAAATTGCAGATAGAGCCAGATGGTTGCCAAATGGATGCTTCAATGCATTTCAGTATCATTTCATGATGAATAACAGTTGTACATTTTTTTTTTGTGTTGTTGAAAAAAAGTGTAAATGTGTTTATAGTGATTTTTTCCCATAGAATTGAAATTTAATTGTTACAGTTGTGATTGTGGAAGACAAAAGATAATTAATTTTTATGCTACATCAACACAACTAGATAAATTAATTGAATTTTCAATGTTAATATGTGTTTATTTTTTATAAATAGTGGCTACACCCACTACTACTTAGTAGTCTACTATTTTGTGCATTATTTAATTATTTGTGGACATAAATGCATTAATTCTTTCCCTTCCTAGTAACACTCAGTCCAATGCAGTAGTATGTCCTACATTTTTTAACATACTCTCTTTACGACTCTGTTGCGACGATGTCTGAATGGTTTGTTTTGGTTTATTTTATTATTTAGACTGATTTCCAAGTTTAGGAGAGTTTACCCCCACCTTTCTGAAAATCTGGTTTATTTTGTGAAAAGCATTGTGTTAGAATTGTGATGTTATTTTTAGTGGACGTACAAAAAAATACATTTTTGTTATATTTATTATTTAAAAAAAATAGCTTCTTGGAATGGCACATCTAATGTAGTTAGGTCTAGAAAATTATTTAATGAGCGGCAAGTATGCAAAAGTAATAAAGTTTTTGTAAACATAAATAGTTTGTATATATATATATATATATATATATATATATATATATATATATATATATATATATATATATATATATATATATATATATATATATATTTCATCGTTAGCGTGCAATCTGATAAAGATAGGTCATAGAATAGGAAATTCTTGACATTGAAAAAATGTACAGTGTACACATAATATGTGAATTTCACGACTATAGTAAATATTCTGTGTGTGATATTCATCTGGTAAAGATATAATTGGATATAGTTCACAAAAAATAGCACATATAATAAAACATCCACATGATTTCATTAGAAATATGTCTGGATTCATAATTTGGTAAGTAACAATTTTTCAACTTTCACTTTTCTCTTTCTTTAATTTTTAAATGCTTATCCCAATGATTAAAATTTTTTTTTTTTAAACACTTATCCCAATGATAGAGACAATGGCTGCGGTCTTTGACTAGTGCAGTCATTTACAAGAAGGAAAGGAATGGCAAACTACCTTCTTATATTGCCAAGTATAATTATGTCAAAATACAACTTAATCGATCGTCATCAAGCTACTGTATGCAAGATCAAAAATAAAGAGGCACTAACAATAGGAACTTGGAACATTATATCAGCATTCCAGGTTGGTAAACTAGAAAACATCAGCAAAGAAATGAAGAGAATGAAATTGAACATTCTGGGTCTATGTGAAATTAGATAGAAATGAGCAGGTTTTTTACAATACAACAGTGGAAATGTAATATACTCTGGGGGAACCACACACGAAAGAGGAGTAGGCATCATGTTAGATAGAGAAAGAAGCAAAACAGTGAAAAGATTTTGGCCAGTATCAAATAGAATTCTGCTAGTAAAACTGAGAGGTAAACCAATGGATATCTTCGGTAGAGTAACACTGTCTAAAGCCTGCTTGCTGTAGGACAAGGAGGTTTTCACTTTCCAGATACCATTGAAGTCTGAGATTAATTATTCGTTCCATTGTTTTACACAAACAGTTTGTAAGGCTGATTGGTCTACAGCTAGTTGTCATTGAACCATCTTTTCCTGGCTTTAGTAATGGTATCCTGGCTTTAGTAATTGTTTCTCTCCATGCCTGTGGCACTCTACCTGTGATCCAGCAAATATTGTAGATCTGCAGTAGTTTTGCTTTAGCTGCAGTTCCCAAGTTCTTAATCATTTCATTGGACACTCCATCACTACCAGGTGACTTTTTAATTTGGATATTGCCAGCTCTAGCTCTCTTTGTGTAATGGGTATTTCCATGACTTTGTGTATGATCTCTTCTTGTCTTGCATTTTGTTGTTTTAAATGGGTCTCTTGTCGTTTCTCTAGACTAATTTCAATATTATTGTCATTTACAAAAGAATCTGGAAAGTGATTTGCTGCCTGTTTACCTGTTAGGATTCTTCCATCCTTCTTCAGTGTAATTTTGGTGTTCCTTTCTGTAACCTTATCATTCAGCTATTTTACAACATTTCTTGTATCTCATTCAAGCTTCAAGGACTGTTTTCTTATTCCAGCTTCTCCAACTGGCTTGTAGTTTAGCCCAATGAAATTTGGCCTTAGCATGCTGATAGTTATTGTGGTGTTCCTGGCATGGGTTATTTTCTGCTTGCTTTCAAGATATTTCCATGTCATTGTGCAGTTGCTCTAGTTCACTACTCCAGTATGGTCTGTAGTGTTTCCACGCCCCTCTAGGCATTATTTCACTGGCAGCTTGTATTATTAGTCTACTGAATTCATCAACTATTTTGTTGATGTCTCTGTCTGTATTTAGATATTTAGTCAGTACACTAGTGTATTGTAGATACATTTTCCAGGCTGCCTTTTTGTAATTCCATCTAAACAGAGTGCTGCTCTCCCTAGCACCCTCACTTTGCACCACTAAAAAGACTGGTCAGTGGTCGCTGTCTCCAAGTTGTTTCCCAAAAGTACGTGTAATATTCCAATCCAGGTTTGGTGAATGGCAAGCAAGGTCTGGTGTAGATGTGGTATGCCATGATCTCAAATAGAATGTTGGTGGATCTATTGTCTGGTTTAGCAGTATAAGCCCATTGTCATCCTGCAAATTTTCAAGTTCTTCACCTCTCTTGTCCATATGTTCAGCTCTGTGAATGGCTGTTAAAGTCTCCACATGCAATTATTCTTTCTTTTAATTAAATTGTGTCTAGTGCTAGTGGGTGGTTGCTCGGACAGTAATAGTTAAGTAAATGAAAGTCTGTATTTTCTATCCTGAGGTGCAGTATCTGATATTCAGCCCCATCCATATACACTTCAAGACACATGCATTGATGTTGTTCTTTACAAGTGTCAATATTCTGTCATTTTGTCTGTTTTTTTCTGTCAGATCGGTAACACTGGTATCCCCTAATCTTCAAGGCTTTGTCGTTGTTAAGATGTTTCCTGCAAACAGCATATGCTTACTTGCTCTTCATGCAGGATATCTTCTAATTCTATCTTTTTACTGTACCCATCTCTTTTGCTGTTGATGCCTTCATAATTCCAGTGCATTATTTTAAGATAAATGCAGACTGATTTAGAACAAATAATTCATCTAGAATTCAAAGCAAATCCAACCAAATTTGTTCCTAAAGTAAAATTTTAATTCTTCATGCCCAATTGAGAGGGTATAACTGTTCTACTATGCCATTGTTCGTGAATATGTGGCCCCTGGATCTTTATATTAATCAAGAGTGATGTTGCCTAAATTCAGGAGAGCTATGAGGGAGAACTTGTTAACTAGTTTATCATATCACACTGCCGGATTCGCTGGGGAGAAGATATGAGGGGTTAGTGACAGTAGTTCAATGTGCAGTAAGGATAATCTGATAGCTAACTAACTACTATGCCCCATGGAGAGGGTATAATTAGTTTGCTATGTCCATTTGGAGAGAATAAAACTGATCTGCTGTGCCCTATGGAGAGGATTGATTGGGTTTGATGCCTTATGAAAAGTGTTGTTGTAACCAGAGTTACATTTTGAGGAATCTTCTTCACCACTACATTGACACATTGTGGTGGTGCAATCATATATTTAAATGGAGAGTAGTTCAGCTTGTGTTTCCGGTTCCGATCTAAGATGGAGACTTTGTTTTTCTTCATCTTTCTATGTACAGTTGATAAGTAGCCCACCAAGCCACCATCATGAAACATCCATTGTTATTGAAACAGAAATCTCAACTCTAAAACAGCAATGACGAATTCCAACCAGGATCCAGCAGTGTTTTCACTTTTTGGTTCTAAAATCATAACCAAAATCGATTTCTGGAAATGTCTGAACAATGGCCACACCAACAAAATTGGCTTAGTGGCTAGTGGATATGTATCTGTTGGATGTATTGGGCGTCAGAAAAATGTGATGGCCAGGAACAGGCAGAGGGTCAGTGGATAACAATAAAATAATATTATATTTAGGTAGGGAAGATGGAAAATACAGAGAAGGGGTAGGAATAGTAAAAGTAAAGAGCCCCATCACGCCAAGTGGCGTATAGGGTATATGGTGTTAGTGACCATAAATTTTACAGACCTTCAGCACATGATTTTTGGGGTAATGTGGTTGGTATAATGCCCGTAGCGCTTTACTTTCCCAGATAAAATCCTGTACTCATTTAAGGCTAGGTGAACTCAGAAGCCGTCTGTTGGGATCGAACCCTACCTTTTGTTCTTTATAGTCCAGTTCACTAACCACTGAGCTTTCGCGGCTCCCAAAGGGTAGGAATAATGATGGCAAATACGGCTGCAAGAAGTCTTATAGAATGGGAGCCAGTGAATAACCTTCTGCTAAGAGCCTGTTACAAATCAAGGCGTGGAAGACTCACAGTTATACAATGTTATGCACCAACAAATGAGGCAGAGTCATGTGGTGAGATACAATGCAGGTCCTGTGCAAGGTTTGATGCTTGATCATCAAGAGACACAGAGTCTAAAATTTCTGCCTTATATGTCATCTTCGGCTCGAAAGGGCAAAAGATGGATGGATGGACAGAAAGCTAGATAGTTCAACTGATGTAGACAGAATTGTGCAGTCAACATAAACGTTAGTGAACAGAAATTATGTAAAAATGAACAATATGGTTAATGAACATTTAATAGAAGACATTAAAGTAAAAGAAGCAAATGAACATTTAATAAAGATATTAAATTAACAGTTACATTAATGATGTCAAGATTAGTGGCACATAAAGTTACACATTACATTTAAATAAAGTTCACTAAATTGATATCTTTGTAATGTATATATGATATGTTCATTGGCTATGGCAAAAAATATACCTGTAACACCTGTCTGTTAAAGGTGTAATGACAAGGCGAGGTGAGTTTCCCAGATACTCATAACCGTAAGCAATTTCTGTTGTAATCATATGCACTGTCATATCTTTGGTGTCATAGTAGTACCTCATCTGAGACAACCAATTGAAATCTTGGGGGCTTCTGATTTTGTTTTTCTCCAGGTTGACCAACACATCTCGAGCTTAAATGATAGGAAATATCAAGTGAAGCAGTAAATATATGTTCAAAGTCAAAAGAAATTTTATATGTGTATATATATATATATATATATATATAACTATATCTTCTCTCTCTTCTACCTTTCAGCTCCACGTGGAGCATAGGTCTTGAACAAACACTTTCCAAGTCGTTCTGTCTCTTGCCATTCTTTTAAGATCATTCCATGTCTTCCCCATCATCTTCATCTCTGCTTCTGTCTGTCTTCTCCAAGAATTTCTTGGTCTTCCTCTTTGTCTTTTCCCCTGGGGATTCAAAAAAAGGGCCTATTGTGTAATGCTCTCAGTTGGTTTCCACAGTGTGTGTCCTATCCAGCGCCATCGTCTTCTCTTTATCCACTGGTATTTGACTGGTACATTTCCATAGTTCTATGTTAGTGCTTTTGTCCTGCCATTTCCATCCTTTTACTCTGTGTAAGCATCCATTAATGAAAGTCTGTATCTTCATGATTGTCAATTTTGTTGTTCTCCATGTTTCACAGCCATATAATAAGATTGACTTAACATTGGAGTTGAACATTTTTATTTTTGTATTTAAAACCTAATTTCTTTGGACTTCCATATGTTTCCCTGTGCAACAAAAGCTCCTCTTGCTTTAGATATCTTTATTTTGGTATCAGTTTCTGTTCCTCCCTCTTTATCTATATTACTGCCCAGATATATTTGTACTTCTAGTATGTACTTCTAGTAGAGGTATTTCTCCTAATTTTATTTGGTTATTGCCAACTGCATTAATTCTCATAATGTTGGTCTTATCTCTATTAACTTACAGTCCTTGCTGTTGTGATCTCTCCTCAAGTATGCTCATTTTATCCTGCATCTGGTGATAGGAGAGCTATGCCATCATCAAAGTCTAAATCATTAAGTTGCTTGGTCAGTGACCACTGGATTCCATTTCTGTTATTTTGAGCTATTCTCATAATCCAATCTATGGCCAGTAGAAAGAGAAATGGAGACAGAAGGCATCCCTGCCTTACTCCTGTTCTTATTTCAAATGCTTCTGTAAGCTGTCCTTCATGCACCACACTAAATTTTATTCCTTCATACATTGTTTTAATCAGGTTAATAAACTTTATGGGGATTCCGTAATGACTCAGCAACTTCCAAAGCATTCCTCTGTCTAAACTATCAATGCCTTTTCGAAATCTATGAATCCAATACAAAGTGGGGACTGTAGTTCTAAACTTTGTTTAACTATAATACGTAGAGTAGTTATTTGATCAGCACATGATATGTTCTTCCTAAAACATGCTTATATATATATATATATATATATATATATATATATATATATATATATATATATATACACACACACATATATACAGTATGACAAGTGTATTGCTTATTGCAATTGCTTATTTGAAAGGAAAGTGTGAAATAAAACAACAAAGAACAACAAAGCTCTTGTCCTTTGTAGTCCAGTTCGCTAACAGTAATAGTTCAAAATTAAAGTGACAAAAAAATAAAGAAACTAGTTAATGATCATACATGAACTTAATAAGCACATTTTTTTCCAAACAAAAAATATCAATAGATAATGTTCACTTCCTTTAGCTCCTTGGAGTATTTTAATAGATAATGTCCTCACTTAACATCTGTAATTTAAACTTAGTGCACAAATTATACATAAATGCAGATGATTACTTCATCATCATCATATTGTACCATTTCTGTATCGAAGACTGACTTGACTCTCATGGAGCTCTATTTCACTCTTAATGGTATTCGCTATCATGGGCCTGTCCATCTCTTAATGTTGTCAGTCATTCTAGTTTTTGTCTGCCTTTACCTTATTTGCTTTGGATTTTCTCTTCTAATATGACTCTCAGCATCTCTTTATGTGTACAAACAATTTCATTTGTTTTATTCAAATTTTGTTAAATAGTTCTTTCTTCATTAACATGAGGCAGATAATAATGAAATTATCTCTAATAATGACTAAAATAAAACTGCTTTCATACATAAAAGTTGTTCAACAAATATTTTATCAGTACAAATTTCAGTATACATTGGACCTCTGGGTTTTCTTTATCTCAGAAATCTGTATTTATCTCTCAGCTATTGCATACTGCAATCTGTTCAAAAAATTCTTTACCATGAGCAGAAAAATCAGATGAAAGCAACAGCTGTGCTAGCAACTGAAGATTAATTTAACTGAACACAATAAGCTTGAAAATTAGACATGCATTAAGTCAATAGAAACCATAATGTGACCTTTGCACTATGCTAATATGCTAAATATTCCATAAAATACAACTAAAGAGAATTGTGGATGAGGTTTGAAGTTTTATTTTGTAGAAAATATTCCTAGAAAAATTACATTCTGTTGGATTCCACCTGAAGTGAGTCTTCAAAGGGATCTTTGATGAATACTTCTAAATCTAAACTATCCAGTTTACTTATTATGATTTAAAAGCTCTTAAAGAAAAAATTCTTTCTTTCAAGTTAGGCATAGATTTTCAGAAGGGTTATCCTATGTTATTTTTTTTTGTTGCTTTATCATTTAATTCATGCAAATTTTATTCATATTCAAATAAACATAATTAATTAAATCTTAAAATCAACTTAAAACATGTACAAAACTTGATAATAGCTGAAAATATGCACAACAAATTCAAATATTTCTAGGGTCACTCATCATCAACAACAGAGAGTGCTTATTAAAGATTTAGAAAACACTGGCAAATGTTTCACAAAGACAACAAAAATAAACATTTTTGACAAAATACCAACTATTTTATCAAGCTAAAGCTACTCAGAGCCTGTACCTTTCCACATGTGATCTACATATGTTAGACTAAACACCAACTCAGAGGCAATTGAAATGACAATTTCCTCATCTGAGATGAAATGCTACAGATGAAGGCTTAAATTATCCTGGAAAACAGAAGAACCAAAAAAGGTATCTTAAAATAACTTTAAAGTTAATTAAAACAGGCCAGGTGAATTTAGTAAAGCAAAGAAAAAAATTGTAGTTATACTAAATGTTATAATGACCATGAAAGAACAATAATTGAGGAGAGTACAGTTTCTAAAAAAGGAAGAACCAGACAATCTAGAAGGTAATGGAATCAAGACCTCAAAGACTCTGAACATACTGAGGAAGACAGCACAGCTAGATAATGTGAGACATTGTTGAAAGACATTCAGACTGGCAGTCAAAAGAATAATGTCATCATCTGGACAGGCTACTTGATGATAATGATAACTTAACATAAACAATTAAATAAAAAGTGTAACAGGGGGCAAAAGTGCCTGTCACCACCAAGACTGAAAGTAGTCAGTGACTCATAGTTGACCGTTTGCAGCTGGATCAGTAAACCAAAACTATCCAGACGCTCCTCCATCTCTTTGCAATGCCCCTAGAAACACAAAACAATATGACCAAGTGAGTAAGGATTGAGAGGGAAGGCAGCAATTTGGTGCACAGAAACACTATGCTGAATGTGATGGGCTGAAAGATGCAAATATCACAGATTTGCTGCAAGCCACAACATAATGTATTCATGTCCACTTAATACCTTTTCAAGGGCAGATAATGAAGAGGATTATTCATTCCTATAGTCATCAATTGAATGTGAGAGAGAAAAAAAAAAAGTAACTCTTTACAGGGAGAAAAATAAACTATGCATGGATCTATATACAATGCCAATAACTACAATGTCAATAACTGTTAAATGAAATAGGCCAACAAATATTTTATAAGAATTGCCTAACAACATTTACTCACCATGAACATCAAGAACAGTTAGAGCACCTAGTGTTACCCTTGCTCCACTCTCAAGTTTTCCTCTGACAAGCTCTACAATTTGATCAATTTGGCGATTGCATCGATCCAGATATATCTAAAACCCAAAAGCTTCATTAGGAATAATGTTTTATCAACAATTGTCATTATACAAGGCATGTTGAAATGAAACCCACCAAAGCTGCGTCAAGTGGACATACAGGAGGCATAATGATATCACATTTGATGTAATAAGCACACACCAATGTGCAATTGAGTATGTGTTAATTCTTTGTGTGGTGTTCATTGGTTATTAGTTTTGCTGTAGACCATTGGAAAAATGGCTGGTATGGTACAGAATCCATCTGCAGTTTTTGATCATGAAGGGCTTCTATTGGCAGACTTTAAAGTGCCTGGTGTAAACATCAATACCATCTGCTACAAACACACATCAGACAACCTGCATACAGCCAAAAAAAATAACTTGACCTAGCATGCTTTCATTTGGTGTGATTCTGTTGCACAACAATGCTCGACCACATGTCACGAACATTGTGCAGGAAGCATTAGCAAGAAAATGGTGGGAAGTTCTGCAACATCCAGCCTACAGTCACATCTGTCACTATACAACATTCATTTGTTTAGTCTCTTAAAGAAATCTCTAAAGAAACAATGATTCCACTCTGATGCAGACACCATGGCCTTGGTGACAAAATGGTTCAATGAGTAACCAAAGTAATTTTTTTCAGATGGCATCCACCATCTGTGGGATGTGTGTTTAAATGCCTATAGTGACTTCTAAAGAACCTTGGTGAGTACCTGCTTTATAACAATCCCTTTATTTAATTCTGCCACTCCTGCTGATGTATCTTACATTGGTCTGCAATAAAGCCACTGGGTTGGGTTTCATTTGAAAATGCCTTGTATGATATACACAATGTTACAGAACATTGTATATTACTCTTCTACTTTCAGTTTCTTCTCTGTTGTTTTACACTTTATAACCATTTTCTGAGTTGACTAACAATTATGTGTATGCGTGTTTAGATGTAATTTTGAATACAAATTGATTGAATTAAAAATAAAAACAAAATTATAAAAAATATTTATTGCAAATGTACAGAAAAGTAAATTATTTGTGATGTAAAAAAGCAGAACCATACAAGTCTCACTATGGGACTTACAAAAAAGAAATACCATGACCTACTTGGAAACAAAAATTTGTTGAAAAAAAAACACATTACACACACATTACAAATTAAGAGATCCTTGAAAAAATATTCTAGGGATTCTATTCTGTGCAACTGAATAATGTGACTGTACAATGAAGCAATAATTATGGAAATGTGTGTGTGTGTATGCGCGCATGCACGCACATGCATATGTGTACATTAGGTATAAAAGTTGCAATTGTTAAATAATTGTTTAATTTATAAAATATATCACACTAAAAAATCTATCTTGTAAAGACAATATGAGCAAACACAATTTTAATATACAAATATAATGAACTAGCAACACTTTGGTGTACAAATATAAAGAACTAACAACAGTTTCAAGTAAAAATATAAAGAGCTAGCAACACTTTTCTGTACAAATATAATTAGCTGGCAACACTTTTAGTAAAAACATAATGAATTAGCAGCACTCTCATTTACAAATGTAATGGACTAGCGACACTTTCAAGTACAAATGTAATGAGCTAGCAATACTTTCATTAAAAAATATAAAGAGAAAGCAACACTTTAATGTAAAAAAGTAATGTAAAGGTTCCCTTCACACCTTGCTAGGTGTATGGGGAATATGGTGTTAGTGACCATATTTTTCTATAACCATGGCACATTTTTGGGCGATGTGTTCGGTATCACACCAGACCGCCTTTACTTCTCAGAATAATCTCTGGTATCCATTTTTAGAGGCTGAATTAACCCCAGAGCCTTGTCAGTCTGAAAAAAAAATATGCCATTACTGGGGATCAAACCCAGACCCTTCTGGTCAGGAAGCGAGCACACTAATCACTCAGCCACTGAGGCACACTCTTTCCGGACCCAGACCCTTCTGGTCAGGAAGCGAGCATACTAACCACTCAGTCATTGAGGCTCACACTTTCATGTACTAATAATAATGAGCTGGCAACATTTTCAGGAAAAATAAAATGAGCTATCTTTATTTCAGTCCATAACCAATGAGTATTATTGCTGACATTCTGTAAATTGATGGCTGAAACTGAGTTTCAAATTTTAGAAAAAACTGTCATGTAGAGAAGTGTTATATAAAAAGTAATGGCAGCAGAAAATAAAAATATGTATTTCTGAAATCTCCAAAAGGAATGCCAATGAAAAAATAAATCAAGCAAAATGCTAAAATAAAATAAAATAAAATAAAATAGACAATTTTCAAGCTGAGATAACTTATCCTGGTGAAGCAATTTCAACAATCTAATTTATTTAATTGGAAATCAAAAGAAGGGGAAATTATGAGAATCCGCATCAATATATCTATTGTCCTTTCAAGCAGAAAACGGGCACATAGGACAGATATTCTAGACTCCATGTTCAATGATCTTAGCTATTTAGTGGAAAACTGCACAGTACCCAGATTGTGTATTGTTGTCTGTTTTGATTTAATTTTGATTTCCATATTTTATAATGGTTTCTGAAAGTCATTCCTGCATTTGCTATTCTGATTTTAATTTCTTTCTTTATGTCTTCTTCTTGATCTATTAAACTTCTAAGATCTCCAAATTGATCTATTCTTCCACTGATATTCCTTCAATATATATTTTTTCTTCAGGACGAATTTGATTTTTCTTTACTTTTGTCTTTTCATGGCTGATCTCAAGTCATGTCTTACTAGATATTGATGACAGGGCATTTTTTTTTTTTGGTATAATGTTCACATTGCCACTGAGAAGAACTATTATTTCTGCAAAACCAAGGTCCTCAAATTGAGACCCATGTATCCATTCATTGCCGTTGTTACCTGTACAGCATTTCTGCATTATGAAGACAAAAGCAGTTTCAAATACCGGGAGATAAAATACATCCTTGTTTCACTCCGGTTTCAATTTGGAAACATTCACTCAGCTCTGCTCTCTGGTTTCCATTTGAGGGCCTGCTTTGAGATTCTTTTGTTGTTCTTTTCATCACATGACCAATATATGACCACCTTCTTCTCTTAATGAGTTATTAGCAGGTCATCATCATTGCACTCCAAACATGTCCATAGGTGCTCAGATCCCCTCCTCAGCAAGTCTCGAAGTGTCCAGTGACTGATAACTCCAGTTCTGTGTTGGTTTATAAGTCTTCTTACACGCCCACTAAGTTTCTTGTTTCTGGCTGTGCCCATCTTAACTTCCATCTCTTTCATCGAAAGGAGTGACATGGACTCATGGTTGTTGAAGTCCTGTGTCCTTCCCACTTCCTGGAGGGCATTGATGATGTCCACTCGATCCATTGGTTGACAGTCCACAACAATAGTGTAGCTAGCCAACCTGTCTGCTCTTTCATTTCCCCATACTACTGCATGTCCTGAGACGTAATCAAAGGTGACCTTACGTATTTTTGACTTCTGTAATGACTACCCATTGCATACATACAGAGTCTTGATTATAGTTAATATTTTTGGATGCGTTGTCATTTCTCTTATTTCTGCACTAGTTTTGAACTCATTCCATGGTACATGAAGTATTTTCCTCAGGCAATAGTTTTCAAATTCATCCAGTTTATTTTCTATTTCTATAGCCGTTTTCCAGCTCTCGCATACATAATTAAAGGTGAACAGTACATTTGATTTTAAAATCCTGAGTTTTGTTTTTGTGCTTAGTAATTTTTATTTCCATATTTTATCGTGGTTTCTGAAAGTCACTGCTGCCTTTGCTAGTCTGATTATAATTTCTTTCTTTGTGTCTCCTTCTTGAACTACACAGCCTCTAAGATATACAAAGTAATCTACCTTTTCCACTGCTTTTCCTTGAAGGTATATTTTTTCTTGTGGGCGAATTTGATTTTTCATTAGTTTTGTCTTTTCTTGGTCCATCTGCATATTACAGATTGTGTATGTTAATAAAATAAAATTTAATAATAAAATAAATTATTAATATAAATTTTAAACAATTGATTACTTGCATTGGTTACAAAGACTGTTGTCAATGCATCTATTTTCTACAAGTAAAATAGTTTTACTGACTAGAAAATTTACAGATATGTCATTCACTTACCTTCAATCCACCATCGTTCTTCATAGCATCTGTGACCTCTGTAGTCCAGTAATAGCAGCTGACACAAAGCACTACCTGTCCTGGCCATTCAAGCACCCAACGTTTGCGAGCTGTTGTTTTGTAAGCAGAAACTGACTGGGAGATGACTTTCCTCAAACTGTTGATCATGACATCCTCTACTTGCAACAGCCATTTCTCAACCATACCCTTAGAAAGAGAGATTTTCCCATTTATTTTGCAACTATTGTTTCCAAATAACTTTATAAAAAAAGTGTTTGCGTAAAGAAATGAAAGCAAGGTTATATAAAAAGACTACTACATCATAACCATATATTTCAGTTGCTAATGAAACAAACATGCAGATATTATTCAAGCCTATCATGTGAATTACATGGATGAATGGAATGTGTTTATAGGTGAGACAAAGGTCAGGGAGAATGTTTTTTGGTGAGTCTTAGATTGGGACCTTGAGGTGTAAAGATCAGGAAAACTGCTCAGTTAGAGGGAAGACCCAAGCAGTCTAGAAGTACAGACTAGCTAATAATTAGCTAGGAATGTTAATGGTAGAATGAGTAACAACATTGATATAAATTAGAGATAGTTTTAAAAGTTCAACAATGGATAGGATGTGCTTTAACAATTTGCATTCTTAATAAGGCTTGCTGCATTGCAGTAGCATGTCTAAGCTATCGACATTCGCTTTCTCCATTTATTGCAATGTCTGAATTTTTTGTTTCACTTTATATCGATATACACTGATTTCCAATGTTTAGGAGAGTTCTCCAATTATCTGAACATCTGGTTTATTTTGTAAAACGCCTTGTATCTGACATGAGGTGTTATTTCAAAGTGAACATACCAAAAATATGCATTGTTGTAATATTTATTATTCAGAAATGGCATCATGGCATGGCACATCTGATGTAGTCAGCTCTAGAAAATTATTTAACTGCCAAATGTCCTAGTTATATATCTGTCTGAGAATTTAATCAGAAAAGCAGCTAAATTTCTGTCAGACATGAAGCCATTTTGGAAGTTGACATTTCAAGTCTCTTTAACTGAATGTCTAAAATTGATTGTTTAACTAATAAAATGTCATCTAAACGATTTTGACTGTATCCCTATTTTGGATTTAAGTACAGATAGTGATGATATCATTACAAACAGGGAATTGTTAACTGAGGATGATTAAGATATTAAACGTGATTCGACAAACTCAGTGCATGAAGCAAGGTATGTTGACATTGTGGCATATGTGTGTCTCAATTACAAACTTGTTTTTTCACTCTGTTATGTTTATATGTTTCCTGTGTGTTACTGGGGCCTCATTATGAGGGAAGTAAAGAATAGTGACACTGTGACCTTCCAGGCATGTCGTAAGAGGCGACTAAGGAGATTGATCGATGGCTTGACAAGCTGTCATTGTAAAAAGTATTGTTATGGAAACAGAGTCATAGGTTTTAGAAGCAGTGATCTCTGCAATATGTGCCACTTTGGCACACACGGTTTCTGTTTTTGAGATTGTGGTTCTGTCCTATGTGCCATCTTCGGCTCAAAAGGACAATAGATAGATATGTTTATAAAAGCAGTTTGTGGCATTTTGATTGTCTTTTTTTATATAACAATAGTATTTAATAGTTGAAACAAAATAAAGGTTAATATTTGTTCTTCATTTAATTATTTTCTTTCCCTAACAACAATTGCTAAGGAAATGTTTGCAACACTTCACTACCAAATAGGAAATACATTTTTCTTTTGTGTTTTTTTTTTTTTTACCATAATGGTAATCCAGACAATTTGTAGTTAATACGTTTTCAGAAGAGTTCATTTATGATTATTTTGTCCAGTAATGCTTTTGTTATCTAAGAGAATACAATTTGTAGCTTTTTTACTAAATATTGATCTATCTATCTATCTATTGACCTTTCGAGCCGTAACCGGCCCATAGGGCGTAGACCAAGATACACCTTCTCCTATATGAATTTTTGTTCTAGCAGTTTTCTTTTAAAGATATTTTATCAAATCTCGCCATCTGTCTCTGTTCTGTGCAAGCAGTTCTATCTCATTGAGGGAGCCGATTCCTGCTGCTCTTGCCTCTCTCATCAATGTTCTTCTCAGTGTCTCCCTGGGTCTTCCTCTTTTTCTTTTACCTGTTGTTTCCCATATGAGGGCTTGCTTTGCTATTCGATTATTATCTCTTCTCATCACATGTCCAACGTATGACCATCATCTTTTCTTTATTACTGAAGATATTAGTGGTTGATTGGCGATTTCTCTAATTTCCTCGTTTGTTTTGAATTCGTTCCATTCTATACCAAGTATTTTCCTTAGACATTTATTTTCGAATGCGTTCAACTTTGTTTCTATATCTCTTGTTGTTTTCCAGCTTTCACACGCATACGTAAGGGTTGATAGTACATTTGATTTGAATAGCCTAAGTTTTGTGTTTGTGCTAATGAGTTTTGATTTCCACAACTTTTCAAGGCTTCTGAAAGACATTGCTGCTTTAGCCAGTCTGATTCTAATTTCTTTGCTCGTATCCCCTTCTCGATCAATGTGACTTCCAAGATAGATGAAGTGATCGATCTCTTCTACTGGTTTGTTTTCCATGTATATTTTGTCACTTGTTGGAATTAAACTTTTCATGACTTTAGTCTTTTCATGATTGACCTCAAGCCCAATTTTGCTGGCTATTGATGATAGTTCATTTGTGTTTTCCTGCATCGTTTTTATCTGATTGCTGATGAGAACTATGTCATCAGCAAAGTCCAGGTCCTCCAAATGGTCTCCTTGTATCCATTCGATGCCTTTATTACCAGTGCAGCATTTCTTCATTATGAAGTCCATAACAATTCCAAATAACAAGGGCGATAAAATACATCCTTGTTTAACCCCAGTTTCTATTGGGAAACATTCGCTCAGTCCTTCCTCTGTTCGAACTGCACATGTGTAACCATCATACATGTCTTTGATAATATTTATGATTTTTGATGGTAAGCCATATTGCTTCAGAATTTTCCACAAAGAATCTCTATGAATACTATCAAATGCTTTTTTGAAGTCGATGAAGTTAAGTACATTTTTTAGTTTCCGGTTGTTTCCAAAATGGAGGAATTATTTTTCTCCGGCTTGGTATAGAACCGTTGATCAGAGGTTTAACAAGCCGCTATCGTAAAAACGATGTTGTTAATGAAACGAAAATATTGATCTAGTAATGAATAAATGCTTATTTTTTTGTTTATCAACAGAGCTCTCAATATTCTGTTCATATGACTCAGAATGTATAACTCTTATGCTGATGGACATTTAGCAGTATATACCAACAAAATGGAGAATGAAATTGTGGCTAGCAGCAGATCAGAGATGCAGTAACAAGATACATATAATAACTTTGAAGTAAACACAAGGAAAGATTCAGCTCCTCAACACTGGGTTTGGGATCTAACTTTGTTATGAAATTATGTAAAAGCTTCATCAGTCAGGTATATCAAGTATTTATTAATAATTATTATACTTCTTATCATTTATTAAAAGGAAAAACATTAGCTGGTGGCCCAATTTTAGCAAATTAAAGGGAGTTTCCAGCAGAGTTAAAATTATGTGGTACCAGTAAATGTGCAAGGTGTTTGATGAGAAGGATTAGATGGGACAATATAGCGATTATTCAGTGGACAGATAATAATAAAATTGTTTATATGATTAACACTATGCTCAAATCTATAAATTCTAAAACATCATGCAAATCTAGAAAAAATGTCATAATATCTTTGAAAAGGAGCCACGATAGCTCAGTGGTTAGTGAACTACAAAGGACAAGAGGTAGGGTTCAATCCCAACCGACGGCTTCTGGGTTCACCCAGCCTTTAATGGGTACCGGATTTTTTTTTAGGAAAGTAAAGCGGCACGGCGTAATACCGACCACATTACTCCAAAAATCATGTGCCGAAGGTCTGTAAAATTTATGGTCACTAACACCATATTCCCTATACGCCACTTGGCGTGACAGGGGGGTACTTTACTTTACTTTTTTAAAATTATCTTTGAAAAAATAAACATTGACTTGCCAGTTATTGTCAGTGATTGCAATAAGTATATGGGAGGAGAAGAAAGGTCTGATCAAGTAATATCTAAATACAAATCCCTTAAGAAAACCAATAAGTACCGGAAAACTTTATTTTATAATTTTATAGACATCATCACTTCACTAAGGATCTCATAAAGAAGCTTGGTATATATACAACTATTACTGTCCTATTATTTGGGAAGTTTGTTAACCTCAGACGGAAGATGCACAAAAGAGGTGAGATTGCTCAGGCAAAAGCAGCTTTCCAAAAAATGAGGAAGATACTATGCAATCCATTTTTGACAATAGAAACAAGAAAAAGAGTTCTTAGATGTTATGTAGATTCAGTCTTAACATATGGATGTGAATCATGGACAAAAGGACAACAAACAGAAAATCACTGAAGTCCATAGAAATTTGGTTTTACAGAAGAATGTTGAGAATACCATGGACAGCTAAGAACAGTAATGAAAATATTCTGAAAGAGGCCACAACAAAAAGAGAGCTAAGTTCCAATATTAGGGGGAAACAATCATCATTTTTTGGCCATGTAATGAGAAGAGAACAACTGGAATATTGTAACTACTGGGAAAATTGAGGGACGAAGAGATAGAGGAAAGCAAAGAGAAAACATATCAGACAGCTTAAGAGAATGGCTTGGCAGAAGGTGAACAACAGAAATGATAAATAACTGTTGAGATCGAAAATTGTGGAGAGACATGATCACCTACGCCAGCAGGCCCGGTACTTGATGATGATGATTACTGTCCTATTGCTTGAGATTGTAAAGAAAGTAAATGACTGCCGACAGGTTGTTCCAACTATATATGATTTGTCACTATATTGGTTTTCTCTGTTACAAACAAAAACAAAAATAGAAATGAGAAGTTATGTTATATGTCAGGCATGCCATAAGTATTTCTGCTTGACCAGTAAAATAAATTATCTTTCTGCATGTCATAGTATGACTGATAACTGATGCAGGTGTTTCTCTAACCAGGTTTCTTTCATTAATTGCATGTTTGGGTTTGTGTATGACAGTGTGTAAGTGTGAGCATTTGGGTATGTGCAAGCATGTATATAAAAAAAAAGTAAAGTACTCCCATCACGCCAAGTGGCGTATAGGGAAATATGGTGTTAGTGACCCTATATTTTACAGACCTTCAGCACATGATTTTTAGGGTAATGTGGACGGTATTACGCCCGTGCTGCTTTACTTTCCCAGAAAAAATCTGGTACCCATTTAAGGCTGGGTGAACCCGGAAGCCGTCGGTTGGATCGAACCCTATCCCTTGTCCTTTGTAGTCCAGTTCACTAACCACTGAGCTATCGCGGCTCCAAGCATGTATATAACTTATTTAATTAACAATTATATTGTATTTTATAACCTTTGTGAATATATATATATATAATACATAATGTGATTTCTGTAATTTCTTTTCAAATGAAACATGATATCTTTCATTTCTAAAATTAAATGTTAGATTGTTGTAGATGTGTCTGTAGAGAAATTAGGTCACATTATTATGCAAACATTCTAATTCCAAAATATTAACACTAAACAAAAGCTAATCCAATCCCATATTCATCATCATCTACATTGAGTGCCTTATTCGCATTAAAGATTGGCTATCATGGAGCGCCATTCCACTCTGTCTCTTGCTATGATGATGTAGATTGTCATAGACTGACTTGTCCATCTTTTGATGTTACTCGTCCATGTTAGTCTTGGTCTGCCTCTTTTACCTTGTATTTTCCTTTCCAATATTACTTTTAATAAGCTCTTGTGTCTTTTAACATGCCCCAAAAATGTCATTTGTCTTGTTCTAATTGTGTTTAGTAGTTCTCTTTTCATTTTTAGTTGCTTAAAAACTTCATCGTTTGTTTTCTTTTCTTTCCATCCAATTCTACCTATTCTTCTATATATCCACATTTCAAAGGCTTCAATTTTCTGTTCAGTTTTCTTGTATAATGTCCATGTTTCTGCACCATATAGGAAGGTGAGAAGATATAACATTTTGCTATTCTTAGTTTTAGCCCTGGTGTTATTTGTTTTGATGTTAGTATATTTTTCATGACATTAAAATTATTTTTTGCCATTCCTATTCTTTTGTTTATTTCAGTTTTACATTTTCCATCACTGGTTTCAGTATGTCCAAGGTAGTTGTAGCTCTGAACTGTCTCCAGGTCTATTCCTTCAATTTTGATATTCACTTGTAGGTTATGAGTATATTCTTTGCTTATGATCATAGTTTTAGTCTTTTTGATATTCATATTTAATCCATATCTTTTGCTTGTTATGTTTATTTCATTAAATAATTGTTGCAGATCTTTAGCATTTTCAGCTATTAATACAGTATCATCAGCAGATCTTAAGTTATTGATTGTCTTTCCATTAATGTTTTGGTCTGGCATATCTGTGATGTTTTTAAAGATTTGCTCAGTGTATAGACTGAAAAGCTTGGTGATAAGATGCGTCCCTGTCTTACTCCTCTTTTTATATAAATGGGTGTAGAGTTCTCTTTGTTATATTTTATTATTGCCTGATTGGCCCAGTATAAATTACATATTAATCATATGTCTGTGTCATCTATATGTATATCTTTTAGGCAGTCTATAGGTTGTTTGTGGTGTATTCTATCAAAAGCTTTGGTGTAGTCTATGCAGCAGGCATATATTGGTTTATTTACTTCTGTGTACTTTTTGATCAAAGTCCTCATGCAGAATATAGGTTTTATTTGTCCAACTGTTTTTACTAAATCTAAATTGTTGTTCTTCAAATTCAATATTGATTTTATTCTGAGTGTTTGCTTTAGCAAGATTTTTTTTACATGGCTCATTAGGCTTATTGTTCTAAAGTCACTGCATTCAACTGCACCATTTTTAAAAAATGGAATTTATTGTTTAAATGATAATCTTCCTTTGAAAAGTAGGAGTGACTCATTAATACAGACATTTTGGTATGGTAAGAAAGCATTTTGAAATGAAACAGTCTTTCAATCACATTTGTAATTTTGAAAAGTCATTTAACACCAACACTCTTGTTTGAAATGTGCAACATTCTTAAAAATAATAAAAATCTGCACTGAGACATTATTTCATCAAACATGGCTGATCTCAGTAAAATGTCTTTTGATTAGTTTCAATTTATCTTCAGTTTTTTTTTTTCACTCTTGCCTTAAGCAGATACACAGGCAGGAAGCAATGATTCTATAAAAAAAAACAGCAGAAAAAAATTCAGCACTGAACTTTTTTCATTCACATCAACATGACAGCATGAATTGGAAAATTGTGTAAATAATTAATAACTCATGTGAAGTCATTGGAAGACCACAAAATTGGTTTAAATTTCTGCTGCCTTTTGTTATATTCCATTGTCACTGTGCAACTCAGATTTTAATGATAATGATGAATAACATTTTCCTATGTACACCTGTCTTTCCAGTCAATGTTGATGGTTGAGTAGGCAGCCTCAAATGACCTTGTTTGTTCACAAATCTACACAATTCAAATTCATCTTAACTATCATTCTTTGATATAAACTCTATCAATTTTCCCATCAATACGAATTTACTTTCTAGCCATATTAGAAAATACCATTTTCTTTACATGGTAACATGTATAAAATAAGCACCATAAAAAGATTTGTGTGCACACCACCCAGGTTGCCAAGGACACAGGAAATACACTAAGCAAATTTGCTTCATTTTTTTCTATTTCAAAGTTTAAATATAAATACTTCAAAGGGCTTAGCCAATCCTTAATGTGTTGAAATAGATAAATAGTTTCAGTTTTCCACCATGTTTGACAGAGACAGAAATTTAGAACAAAAACAGATATATATATATCCTTAGGACTGAGTGGACAAATATATACAATTATAGTTATTCGAAGGCCCCGGTATCACTACAAATGAACGAAAATCCATAATTGCTCAACTGCCCATGTCAGTGGAATCATCTGAATCAACATTTCACCGAATATCCAAACAAAGAAAGGCAGCTGCAGTCCCCATCGTAGCAAACACAGCACATGTCAAAAGACATAAGGCTTATTATAGCAACAACAGTGAACGCATCTGAACTGTCCTTCGTTATATGATATCATGATTCATTGTAAGCAATCTGAATAAAGAAAGCGAACTGTGCGCACAGAGTACTAATCTCAGTAGCTCCCACAACAAGCCGGATTTGGAATATTGAGGAAACTGCAACAATGAAACTTTTCAGACAGTGCCTCAATGTTCATTGCTGCCTATCCACCATATTGACCTGTTGTTGTAAATATCATCATCAAGTACCGGGTCTAGTAGCGTAGGTGATCATGTCTCTCCACAACTTTCGATCTCGGCAGCTATTTATCATTTCTGTTGTTGATCTTCTGCCAAGCCATTCTCTTAAGCTGTCTGTTATTTTTTCTCTTTGCTTCCCTCTATTTCTTCGTCCCTCAATTTTTCCAGTTGTTACAATATATTCCAGTTGTTCTCTTCTCATTACATGGCCAAAAAATGATGATTGTCTCTTCCTAACATTGGAAATTAGCTCTCTCTTTGCTTTGACCTCTCTCAGAATCTCTTCGTTACTCTTCTTAGCTGTCCATGGTATTCTCAACATTCTTCTGTAAAACGATATTTCTACAGACTCCAGTGATTTTCTTGTCTGTTGTCCTATTGTCCATGACTCGCATCCATATGTTAAGACTGGCTCTATGTAACATTTAAGAACTCTTTTTCTTGTTTCTATTGTCAAAAATGGATTGCATAGTATTTTCCTCATTTTTTGGAAAGCTGCTTTTGCCTGAGCCATTCTGCATCTCACCTCTTTTGTACATCTTCCATCTGAGGTTAACAAAGTTCCCAAATATTTAAATTCATTTACCTGTTTTAATATTGTTCCACTTGTCTTTATTTTGCACTGAGGTGATGTCTTTTTCTTTGTTGTTACCATTACTTCTGTCTTTTTGCTATTAAGGCTGAGTTCTTTATTTTTGCTTTCCTTCACTATAATGTCCAACATTTCTTGTAACTCATTTTCACTCTTAGCGATTAATACTGTATCATCAGCATACCTGAGATTATTTATATTATGACCTCCAATTGTTATTCCAGGCATGCCCCTTATGGATCTTAAAATAATCTCACTATAAATATTAAACAAATCTGGTGACAGCACACAACCTTGTCTAACACCCTGTTTTATTTGTTGAAACATTCCCAATTGGTTTCCAGTTCTTATGGCCGCTGTTTGTTGCCAGTACATGTTCTTTATTATTCTTAGATCTTTGCTGTCTACGTTTATGCGTTCTAAAATTTTGATTATTTCTTGGTGCTTTACTTTGTCAAATGCCTTGGTGTAATCTATGAAACATAGGTATAGATCAGTTTTCACCTCTATGGCTCTTTATACTAAAGATCTTATGATATAAATGGCATTGCTTGTTCCTTTATCTCTAACAAAACCACACTGTTCATCGCTAATTTCTGGACTGATTTTGTTTCGCATGATGATTCTTAGTAATATCTTAGTTATATGACTCATAAGGCTTATTGTGCGATGATCATTGCATTCAATTGCACCCGATTTCTTTGGTAAGGCTATGAATATTGATTTGAGCATGTCGTCTGGTATATATCCGCTGTTGTAGATATCATTCAATATTTTTGTTATTATTTCTTTTCCAAAATCACCCATGGCTTCAATCTCTTCTTTAGTTATATTATCTGGTCCAGGAGCTTTGCCTGCTTTCATATTGCACAAGGCGTCTTCCACTTCTTCTCTTAGTATTTCTGGTCCTTCTCCATTATCCTTAATATTTACTTCCGTTCGTTCATCATTATAAAGATCCTTAATGTATTCTGTACTGTCCATCATTCCCTTATGTTTTCTTGATCAATCAACAGTTCTCCTTTCTTTGATCTTAAACATCCAGCTTTTGATTGCGTTTTTCTTCCTGTTAATTCCTCAATTTGTTTGTATATAGCTTTAGCATCTCCTTTTTGTTGCAATTCGATCTCTTTACATCTCTCTTTTAGCCATGCTTCTTTTGTTTCATTGCATTTTACTACAATTTCTTTATTTAATATCTTATACTCATCTTTATTTTCTTTATTTTTTCTTCTTGTATCCATTAGCTGCAAAATATCATCTGTCATCCATTTCTTCCTTGAATTTGTCCTCACTGGTGGTATGAACTCTTTTGCTGTTTGCTGCATTGACTCTTTTAGCATTGTTGTAAATATATATATATATATATATATATATATCTATCTATCTATCTATCTATTGACCTTTCGAGCCGTAACCGGCCCATAGGGCGTAGACCAAGATACACCTTCTCCTATATGAATTTTTGTTCTAGCAGTTTTCTTTTAAAGATATTTTATCAAATCTCGCCATCTGTCTCTGTTCTGTGCAAGCAGTTCTATCTCATTGAGGGAGCCGATTCCTGCTGCTCTTGCCTCTCTCATCAATGTTCTTCTCAGTGTCTCCCTGGGTCTTCCTCTTTTTCTTTTACCTGTTGTTTCCCATATGAGGGCTTGCTTTGCTATTCGATTATTATCTCTTCTCATCACATGTCCAACGTATGACCATCATCTTTTCTTTATTACTGAAGATATTAGTGGTTGATTGGCGATTTCTCTAATTTCCTCGTTTGTTTTGAATTCGTTCCATTCTATACCAAGTATTTTCCTTAGACATTTATTTTCGAATGCGTTCAACTTTGTTTCTATATCTCTTGTTGTTTTCCAGCTTTCACACGCATACGTAAGGGTTGATAGTACATTTGATTTGAATAGCCTAAGTTTTGTGTTTGTGCTAATGAGTTTTGATTTCCACAACTTTTCAAGGCTTCTGAAAGACATTGCTGCTTTAGCCAGTCTGATTCTAATTTCTTTGCTCGTATCCCCTTCTCGATCAATGTGACTTCCAAGATAGATGAAGTGATCGATCTCTTCTACTGGTTTGTTTTCCATGTATATTTTGTCACTTGTTGGAATTAAACTTTTCATGACTTTAGTCTTTTCATGATTGACCTCAAGCCCAATTTTGCTGGCTATTGATGATAGTTCATTTGTGTTTTCCTGCATCGTTTTTATCTGATTGCTGATGAGAACTATGTCATCAGCAAAGTCCAGGTCCTCCAAATGGTCTCCTTGTATCCATTCGATGCCTTTATTACCAGTGCAGCATTTCTTCATTATGAAGTCCATAACAATTCCAAATAACAAGGGCGATAAAATACATCCTTGTTTAACCCCAGTTTCTATTGGGAAACATTCGCTCAGTCCTTCCTCTGTTCGAACTGCACATGTGTAACCATCATACATGTCTTTGATAATATTTATGATTTTGATGGTAAGCCATATTGCTTCAGAATTTTCCACAAAGAATCTCTATGAATACTATCAAATGCTTTTTTGAAGTCGATGAAGTTAAGTACAAAAGGTTTTTGCTTTTCAATGTATATATATATATACATACACATTCTATCATCACGATGTGTGAGACTCAGGATTTTTATTTTACCTCCGATAGAAAAAATAATTTCTGTCTACTGCGAGTTTCGAACACCTTATGCCGGTTTTTCAGCTAGCGAAGCAGCGGTTTTAGCCATACGGCCTATGC
Source organism: Megaustenia siamemsis (assembly GCA_032433765.1). Lineage (NCBI taxonomy): Eukaryota > Metazoa > Mollusca > Gastropoda > Stylommatophora > Ariophantidae > Megaustenia > Megaustenia siamemsis. The sequence continues at coordinate 39,941,480 of JAVIAB010000117.1, read as the reverse complement.
ACTGATGAATATTCACTATGAACATTCATAGAAGTAAAAAGGTTAATTATTAAGACCAGCCTTCTCATTAGCTAGAAGACAAGGTAGATTCAATTGTCAGTCAAGTTCTAACAGAATTTTGGATGTTAACGTTGACTCTGCAGTGGTCAAACAGCTGTATAAACAGTCATCTTGAAATTTAAGAATGTATTAAGAAATTTATTAACTCATTACCTTCCCAGTAACCCTCAATCAGGTGCATGCCTTGCCATCAGTTATCAATTAATGCTCTCTCCAGCTTTTGTTAAAATGTATGTATATTTTGTTCCATCTCTTTTTAAGTTTTAGAGATTTTCAATGTAAAGGAGAGTGGTTTCCCCTACTAGATATACTGCTTTCGAAAGTGAAGTATCCACATATTGGGAAATAAATTTGAATTATAAAGTGTACATCATATTTTGCTCATTTTTTTTTTTGGTGTGGTTTTTTTTAACATAATCATTGCTTCTGATGAAAACCGAGTGAAACTAGTTCCCTATATGGATTATTTAAAATACAACAATAGTAAAATATAAGTACACTAAATTTTTGTAAGAATAGTTTTCTTACACTATTATATTTCATTGTATTCTGATTGAGTAGTCTGTTGAATGATAAGGCCTGGATAGGTCTGTTACAAGTTACCAAGAGTGGCTGAAAGTACTCGCATTTAACAGGATATTAAACAAGGTTATATTACTAAATATACATCAGGTGAAAGGCCAAAAAAGAAAATAACTTCGCTCGCGATACAATTTAACAATTTGCTGGCTAGCCCAAAGTTACTCAAAGTAGTTTTCTCTTTCATTTTTGAAGGAAATTATGATCTAATATAACACAGAAGACTTGGTCTAAGAATGAAAGGGTCATGTCTCAACAAGAAGATGGCAAAACCCCTACGAAATAATTGAAGATATGGTATCCCCACTGTGTTTCCATGACATGGGATAAAAGTTGAAAGGATGTCATTGTTGATTTTTGAAGCAATCATGGTAAACACTGTCGTTTTATATTTTTTAGATATTAAATGTGCAGTTAAAACCGCAATTCAATGCTGTAGGTGTGCTTTTATTCAATATTTTTAAAACTATTAATTTTATTAACGCTAAACAGAGCTGCCCAAAGCCAAAACAATTTTACATTTATTTTCACAAAATTTGAGTGATCAACTGATCTCTGCCTATTAATTTGCGTCAAAATAACAATTTTTAAGGAAGGGGAGCATTCTCCGCTAAGAGAGCAAGGCATAACCTATTCATTGTTAGTCAAATTGCTCGCTTCTGTCAATAGCTCTGCATTTTTAAATGTTTAATAATTAATTTAGTGGATAATATTGAAAAAAAAAGGGATTTTTAAATTTAGCACTAATTTAAAGTTAAACATAACATAAATCATTATGCCACTTTTGAAAGAAATCTGACAAAGACTGAAGGAGCTATTATTAATATTAATATTTTAATATTGTTTGTGATATTTAATATTAATAATAATATTTAATATTAATAATAATATTTAATATTATTAATAATGTTTAATAATATTAATAATATTAAATATTATTAATAATGTTTAATAATATTAATAATATTTAATATTATTAATATTTATTTGTGTTATAAATTAACACTTAACATTGACATGTATGGTTTTTTTATCACTTGTACAGATTTTTTTTGTCAGGTGTACAGGTTCACCTAAAAATATATGGAAGGTATGCTATTCCATTTGTACATACTCTTAAAAATATTATTTCTGCACATCTAGACTTTCAATACCTCTTTCCACATTTTATAAAATGTCTTTTCTAAGTCTATCCAGTGTATGATTTTTTTCTCTTGGAAAGCATATTCTATTTTTTGGACTATGTGGAGTGTCTTTAGTAGATCTGTTTTGTTGGAAAGCCAGCTTCTGCTGTGGTATTAAGAGTTGTTTTTCTTCCAGGTGCCACATCAGCCTAGTGTAAATCATGCATTCCATTAGTTTTCCTACACAGCTGAACAGACTGATAGGTCTGTAGGCATTTGGGTCTTATGGGGTTTTTCCCCTTCTTTGGTATTGGGATTAATATTGCCGCTTTCCATGCTTGTGGCACAATTCCTCTTTTCCAGCTGTAGTAAGGGCAGAGAGTACTTTATCCTTTGCTTTTGTGCCCAGTCCTATTAACATTTCATTTGTAGCACCATCTTTTTCAGATGATTTCAAATTCTTTAGCGATCTCATTGGCTCTTTGTATTTACTGATACTTCATTGCTTGGTATATTGTTGCATGTAGTATTAGAACTCCTCCTTTCAGGAGAATCAGAATGTTTGATTGTGAATCTATAGTCATTATTTAGGTGTGTTTCTTGCATGTAGGTAACATAGAATTTTTTTTCGTACAGAAGATGTTTTAGGAGGCCTTTCTTATTTAGCACTTCTGCATTTCACTGTAATATATTTGGTGCTATTGTTGGTGTCTAGTCAATAGCTCTTGCTCTTTCTCTCTATGCCTTGACTCCACAACAAAAAGGTAGATAACCACCAGTAGTATTGGTGGGTCCTTTTGAGACAGGAGGCCCAGAACTCTCACCCTCTGTGGGACTCCACAAGGCGAGCACCATATCACTTTCTTCTAGATTGTGATGTCTTCGTGGTGAGAGTTACGTTGCACTATTATGTTAGGCATGTAGCCCAGTGCATCCTATTTCAACATGTGTGTGTCTCGCTTTTCCTAGTGCCAGCCTTCTGACCTGTCCAGCTTGGGTGATCTCTTGGTAGTATTAATATAATTAGAACAACTCTTGGGGGTAAGGCAACAGGCTACTCTACCACAGTGGTGGAGTCACGTCAGATGAGCAAATTTGTACAGGTGCTCTCATGGTGAATTTTTAAGGCATAAAACCTCATTTTACAGTAGAACATCTATTGGGTTATAATGTTGTTAGATCTGAAAAGAACTCGCTGATGGCTTGTGTCAGGATCGGTGAACCAAAACCATCCAGACCCTGTTCCACCTCTCCACGGTGCCTCCAGTAACAGACTAACCTGTCAAGTCTGGCCAAGCGAGCAGGGATTGAAGATTGAAGAGGGAAGACAACCCGGTACTCAAAAATGTCGTGCTGAAGTCGGATGTGTTGGGCCGAAAGGTGCAAATATAACAGTTATACTGCAAACCACAACACAACGCAGACACGTCCACTTAACGTCCTTTTAAGGGCGGATGACGAAGAGGAATTCTACAGTCTATGAATCCTCTAGAATACTTTAGTCATCGGGCGAATGCAAGCAAGCAAAAGAACTCTTATAAGAGAAGCTAGTATTTGTACATTTTTTGGCTGCATTCTCTGGAGTTGATCGGGCTTTGTGGGTGTATCCATTGTTGTATGTGCTACGTCATCATGATTAACGTTTGTATATCCCTAAACTAAACACATGCTCATAATGAATGGCAAAATGATGTAGTTTTGTCTATATTCCATGGTGTGACTCCCAGTTTCATGTTAGTCAGGAGGTATGTTGCCTAAATTCAGGAGAGCTATGAGGAAATCAGATAAGGAATTGTGAACCAGTTTATCGTCTCACATTGTGGGTCTTACTGGGGAGGAGATCTCGGCACTAGCATGCGAATAAGACATGATACGAATGATAATTAATTTATAAAACTGACTTGATATTCAAACAAAATCACATACCTTGGCTTTTGCTGGATAAATGACACTTGAAAATGGTACAATCTCATTTTCAGCTGAAACCATTCCAACAATTTCTTCATTTTCAGTAAATTCTAGTTTTGAGATGCCTTCAAAGCATTTTTTCAAGTGAGGTTGTACTCGCAAAGGATCTTTAGTCTCTGAAAGAATCTCCAAGAGTTCATCATTGGATAAGAAGAAGAACCTGTTGATATATGAAAATGTGGTTTCAGCTCTATATGGACAAAAACAATTTTGTTTTAATAATTACTCAAGTCACTTTCTCAAACACTTAATTTTTTAAAAAAATCTGTCTATGTATTTCACCATCATGTAGCTAATTGGTCTGAAGACTTGTGTTGAAGTCACCATGTCATGTTTATAACATTGTCCTTTGTTCTCAGTGACTATTTTTAGTCACTATAATCACCTATCTTCTTTTTCTTCTTCTACCTTTTTTAGCTCCCAGTGGAGCATAGGTCTTCAAGAAACACTTTCCAAGTCATTCTGTTTTTTGCCATTCTTTTAAGATCATTCCATGTCTACCCCATCATCTTCATCTCTGCTTTTATCTGTCTTTTCCAAGAATTCCTTGGTCTTCCTCTTTCTCTTTTCCCCTGGAGATTCCAAAAAAGGGCCTGTTCTGTAATACTCTTACTTCCTCTTTGTCTTTTCCCCTGGGGATTCCAAAAGAGGGCCTGTTGTGTAATACTCTCAGTTGGCTTCCACAGTGTGTGTCCTATCCAGCGCCATCGTCTTCGCTGTATTTCTTTATCCACTGGTATTTGACTGGTACATTTCCATAATTCTATGTTAGTGATTTTTTCCTGCCATTTCCATCCTTTTATTCTGCGAAAGCATCCATTAATGAAAGTCTGTATCTTCATGATTGTCAATATTGTTGTCCTCCATGTTTCACGGCCATATAATAGGACCGACTTAACATTTGAGTTGAAAATTTTTATTTTTGTATTTAACCTAATTTCTTTGGATTTCCATAAGTTATTGGTTATTGGTTATGGAAGGCCTCGGCATCACAGCAAACGAATTAAAATCCATAATTGCTCAACCGCCCGTGCCAGTGGAATCATCCGAATTACCAACTCATCTCCCAAACAAAGAAAGGTAACTGTAGTCCCCATCGTAGCAGTCTCAGCACACGCCAAAAGACATAAGGCGAAACCGCGCAGAAAGTGAACACAGCCAACTGTTCCCTGTCATACGATATCATCATTCATCGTAAACAAGCGGGATATCTAAGCAGGATCAAAACGGATGAGACACACAGCTCACGGTGTGCACAGAGCACTTAACTCAGTAGCTCCTGCAACAAGCCGGACTTGGAATATGAGGAAACTGCAACAAGGAACACTTTTCAGACATAGCCTTCAATGGTTCCTGCTGCCTATCCACCATATACCATGGGAGTTCACGTCCTCCCGAAAATGATGATCGTCATAGCACTTGATGATGTTAGGCTGTCATTGATGACTCCAATTCCAAACATATAGACACACTGTGGTGGTAATTTGTCATTTCCAATCCAACAGAAGCCACCTGACCTGTAGTTAGTAAAACCACAGAGAGAATATGATTTTGTAACCTTCACTGATTCACTCTTAGATGTGAATGTGTAGTTTACACAAGAGGAGAAGTTTTCAACTACAGTGATTCCATTTAAGGCAATTCTGGGATAGCAAGGCAAGTCTCCTTTATAGCAGCAGAACTTGATGTTCTCCGCTCCCTTCTTGTAGCTGCTGCCACACGATTCTGATGTCTCATTAACTTGGACATCATTCAAGAACAATGTCTGATTAACATTCTATAGATATGGCTCTGCTGATGAAGTGCTTGGTGCAACAGTTGTATCAATCATACTGGAGGCTCCTGGTCTGTGGTCATTAATATCACAGACGGCACATGGTGTTGTTATATTCAGTATTTCTTTCTGGGGTGTAAATATGTGGCACACACATGGAGAGTGGTTTGTGGTCACAGTAATCCCATTAAAGGCAATTCTAGGATAGCATGGCATAGCTGTTTCAGAACAGCACAATCCTGTGATGTTTTCTGTGTTCGCTATAAAGCTGCTGCTGCTACACAAATCATGACCAATTATAGGTGTGGACATTATTCACTTGCAATGACAAAACTGCTTTGTTTACATCATAAACCTCTGGAAGCGAATCATTTATGGGACTAAGAGTACAATTTATTCTTCCATCGGGGATATCTGCATTGAGTCCCCAAAAAAGGTCTTTGGTTAAAAAGCACATATGCGTTTGAGTTAAACACACAATGAGCCCACTTCATAGATTCAAAATGATCCTTGCCAATGCCATCCGTTTGCACAAGTTAGGTCCTTAGCTACCAACGTCTAAAATGTCCGAAACGAAGCCATCCAACTAACGACTTTATCTACAGCGAAGGTTAACGAACTGTGAACAAACATTTATGTTCAAACCCTTGAAAACATTTTCAAAAATCTGCCAACTCGCAGCAATAACATTTATCGTGTTGTTCAATGTAAACATTGCCTGGTCCATAGCTCGAATATAAATAAGCTGCCATTTTGGTGTGTCCCATGACGTCATATTTCCATAAGTTTCCCAGTGCAATGAATGCTCCTCTTGCTTTTGCTATCCTTATTTTGGTATCATTTTCTGTTCCTCCCTCTTTATCTATATTACTGTCCAGATATATGTAAGATTGTACGTCTAGTAGAGGTATTTCTCCTAGTTTTATTTGGTTATTGCCAACTGCATTAATTCTCATAATGTTGGTCTTATCTCTATTAATCTTCAGTCCTATCTGTTGTGATCTCTAATCAAGTATGCTCATTTTATCCTGCATCGTTTGATGGCTGTGTGGAGAGCTATGTCATCAGTAAAGTCTAAATCATCAAGTTGTTTGGTCAGTGACCGCTGGATTCCATTTCTGTTGTTTTGAGTTATTTTCATAATCCAATCTATGGCCAGTTGAAAGAGAAATGGAGACAGAAGGCATCCCTGTCTTACTCCTGTTCTTATTTCAAATGCATCTGTAAGCTGTCCTTCATACATTGTTTTAATCAGGTTAATAAACTTTATGGGGATTCCGTAATGACTCAGCAACTTCCAAAGAATTCCTCTGTCTAAACTATCAAATGCCTTTTTGTAATCTATGAATACATTATAAAGTGGGGACTGTAGTTCTAAACTTTATTCAACTATTATACGTAGAGTAGTTATTTGATCAGAACATGATCCGTTCTTCCTAAAACCTGCTTGTTCATCTCTCAAATGTTTCTCTATGGCCTCTTTTAGTCTCTCCAGAATGATTCTTCTTAATATTTTTCCTGGCACTGATAGTAGCATATTCCCCTATAATTTGTGCACTCCTGTAAACTTCCTTTCTTTGGTAGTTTGATCATATAACCTTCTTTCCAGTCTTTAGGTATTTCTTCCCTCTCCCAAATTTCATCCAGCAGACCATGTAACATCTTGGTAGAGGTGTTAATATCTGCTTTGATGGCTTCTGAAGGAATTTCATCTGGTCCTGTGGCTTTACCATTTTTTAATAGCTTGATGGCTTTCATTATTTCTTCTTTGCTTGGTTTTCCACAGTTAACATGTAACTCTTCTTCTGAGGATTATTTGAGCCGGGTCTGTTCCAAAGTTCATCTCTCCATTTGTTCCCTTATATTACTAAGCAGATTTCCTTTCTTATCTTTGATAAAGGCATTGATATGTTTGTATTTTCCACTTAATTTCTTTGTGCTGTTGTACAGTTCTTTCATATTCCCTTTATTTGCTGCTTCCTCTGCCTCTTTAGCTAGTTCAACTATATATTTCCTCTTATCCCTTTTAATGCATCTTCTCACTTCTTTGTTCACCTCTGTGTAAGCTTCCTGTGTCTTGGCTTTATTACTTCTCATTTTGCTTTTATTTATGTCTGCTTTCTTGTTCTTTCTTTCTTTAATTTTATCCGGGGTCTCTGCTGTCATCCATGCCTTATTCTGGCATTCTCTTTTCCATAGTGTTTCTTCACATGTCTCTTTCCATATATCTTTTACCTGTTTCCAATGATCTTCTATATTTATTGTATTTTCTAGTTGTTGGAGGACTTGGTATTTGTTTGATATTGTGACTGTGAATTTATCTTTAATTCCTTGTTCTTTAAGAAACCCTACACTGAAATACTTTCTACCCTCATTCTTTGTAGTATATCTTTTTAGTTTAAGTTTAAGTTTGGCTATCAGAAGATGATGATCTGAGGCTACATCTGCCCCTCTATATACTTTTACATCCTGTAAGGATAACTTAAACATAGTATTAACTCTTTCCGTACGGAAGCTTTTTATCGACGCAACGGAAGAGATTTTAGAGACAAAATTGTTCATGGTTTTAAGAATCAATCTACATATTTATATTTATCTAACATATAACATATTATATATGAATGTTTAGATAATTGAACAAGGTATTAGATTTCAACAATATCCAGATGATACAAGGCATGTAAAACGAATATGGTTTGATGGCGTTCACACTAATAAAATTTAGCGTGGCGCACCATGCGGCGGAACGTATGCAACCGAAACGGAAATGGCGCACCATGCGGCGGAACGTACGGAAAGAGTTAATACATATGTGATCAATTTGATTTTCCGTTCTATGATCTGGTGACACCCATGTAGCTTTATGTATTCTTTTATGTTGGAATAATGTTCCTCCTAGGTTCACTTGATTGAGGGCGCAGAAATTTACAAATATCTCTTCATTTTTGTTTATATCTCCAAGTTCATGTTTTCCCATAATCTCTTCGAAGCCTCTGTTGTCTGATCCTACTTTAGCATTTAGGTCTCCCATCAAGATTATAATATCCTTGGCTTGTCTTGCATTCATCTGATATTGTAACTGTTCATAGAACTCATCTTTAACTAAATCATCCTTATCGTTGGTTGGTGCATAGCGTTTGATAATGTGTAATTTTATTTTGTTTTTGGTTATTTTACATCTTGCTCTTATTAGACTTGGCCCTACTGCTTCCCATTCTATTAGTGTCTTCTGTGCATTCCTTGTTAACATTATAGCTACCCCTTCACTATGTTGTGCTCCTGGTGATAAAATCATCTCTCCTATATTTAGTTTTATTCTTTCCGTTCCCAGCCATCTTGTTTTAATAATTCCCAGAATATCTATTTTGTAATTTCTCATTTCTGCTGCTACCTATGGAGCTTTTCCTTGTTCGTTTAGGGTACATATATTCCAGGTGTCAATTCTGGAGGATTTCCTGGTAGACAAAGGGTGAGTCGGCAACCCAGACTCCTTACGGCTTTCTCCGGCTTGCGTCATATGTCTCTTAGACAGAGAGCCCTTATCTTTCCTGGATTTACTTTTTTTGTTTCTTTGACATGTCCATGTTTGTGAAGTTTTTTCAGGTTTTTTTTTACAGTATGGAATAGCCAGTCCCATGCCCAACCCTCCTTTCTCGCCTCTTACGAACATGCCTGATAGGGTACAGTGCCGCTATTATTTACTCCCCTTTAGGGCCCCGGCAGCGCAAGGGCGTAATCACCTATCAATGCTTTGTATTTTCTCTATGGCATTGTACCAGTTCTAAATTGTTATGTTATATTTGCCTTGTAACCTCTTATCTGATTTGATTAAAGCTGAATTTAACTTGATATTAACTGAGCCTTGTTTTACTGCTTTTAATTTTACTCTAAGCTTTCCCACAACTGAAAAACTAAAATAAATATTCATAGCCATACCAAAGAAATCTGGTGCGATGGAATGTGATGATCATCGTACAATAAGCCTTATGAGTCGCATTACTAAAATATTACAAAGAATCATAAAGCAAAGAGTGCAAAACAAAATCAGTCCAGAAATTAGTGATGAACAATGTGGTTTTGTTGGAGGTAAAGGAACGAGCAAAGCCATATACATCATCAGATCTTTAGTAGAAAGAGCCATAGAGGTGAAAACAGATCTATAACTATGTTTCATAGATTATACCAAAGCATTTGATAAAGGAAAGCACCAAGAAATAATCACAATTTTAGAAAGCATAAACGTAGACAGCAAAGATCTAAGAACTATAAAGAATGTGTACTGGCAACAGACAGTGGTCATAAGAACTGGAAATCAATTGGGAATGTTTCAACAAATAAAAGAGGGTGTTAGACATGGTTGTGTGCTGTCACCAGATTTGTTTAATATGTATAGTGAGATTATTTTAAGATCCATAAGGGGCATGTTTGGAATAACAATTGGAGGTCATAATATAAATAATCTAAGGTATGCAGATGATACAGTATTAATCGCTAAGAGTGAAAATTAGTTACACAAAATGTAGGACATTATAGTAAAAGAAAGCAAAAATAAAGGACTCAGCCTCAGTAGCAAAAAGACAGAAGTAATGATACCAACAAAGTAAAAGACATCACTGCAAAGCACATTAAAGACAAGTGGAAAAATATTAAAACAGGTAAATGAATTTAAATATCTGGGAACATTGTTAACCTCAGATTGTAGATGTACAACAGAGGTGAGATGCAGCATGGATCAGGCAAAAGCAGCTTTCCTAAAAAATGAGGAAGATACTATACAATCCATTTTTGACAATAGAAACAAGAAAAAGAGTTCTTAAATGTTATGTAAAGCCAGTCTTAACATATGGATGTGAAATACAGACAATAGGACAACAGACAAGAAAATCACTGGAGGCTGTTGAAATGTGGTTTTACAGAAGAATGTTGAGAATACCATCTTGGACAGCCAAGAAGAGTAATGAAAATGTTCTAAAAGTGGCCAAAGCAAAAATAGAACTAATTTCCAATATTAGGAATCCATTTTTTGACCAAGTAATGAGAAGGGAACAGCTTGTAAACAAACTTTATTTTAACAACTGGGAAAATCGAGGGATAAAGAGATAGAAGGAAGCAAAGAGAAAAGATACCAGACAGCTTAAGAGAATGTTATGGCAGAATGTCAAAAATGGAAATGATAAATAACTGTCGAGATCGAAAGTTGTGGAGAGACATGATCACCTATGCCAGTAGGCTCGGTACCTGATGATGATAATCACCTACAGTATATTATTAACTCTTTCTGTACGTTTCGCTGCACTGTGCTCAATGCCGATTTCAGCAGTATAGTGCGACATGCACATTTGTGTCTGAAGATAGGCACAAATATAAAATATATACATTTAGGATGTGGTTCCTGATAGCAGTTAGAACTCCTTCCTTGGGTCTGTCTTATTGATCCCTAAGATTTCAAATCTTCTAATGGAGAAAACCACCAAAAATTATTAACATCATCAAAGATCTGTATGACAGCTTCTCATGTGCAGTGCGTACAGAGGCAGGGCCGTGAGTGAATGGTCCAGATTGAAACCGGAGTGAACTAAGGATGTATTTGATTTTCTTTGTTATTTGGAATTGCCATCAACCTCATAATCCAAAAATGCTATACAGGTAACAAAGACATCTGATAAACATTTGGATCTCAATTGGATGACCTAGATTTTGTGGATGACATAGTTCTTAACAATAGCAATATGAACTAAATGCAAGAAGAAACAAATGCCCTGTTAAAGGAAAAGATGTGAAAGTAAATGGTATACACTAGAAACAGATCTATGTCTGTGTCAAGCGATGGAGGAGAGGACATCAAATAGAAAGTATGGCCTTTACGATTGTGTAATCTAGGTCTTGTTCCTGACAAGACATGTCTGCTGCATCGACACAACACATGTGAGATCATAACCTGGTCACATTCAAATAGTGACAAATATGTTTATACATTTTGCTTTGAGAATTAGTGCCACAGCCAAGGACAGCAAAATGTGCATCACATGGGACAAACTTTCGGAGCACGAGGCAAAATTGACCAGGAAGAAACACATTCCAGCTTGAACCAGATGAGACATTCAACGCAAATAAAGCGAAAGATGTCGCCATGTAGGTTGTGGGCAAATGGATAACAAAAGATAGTATCTATGACTTTGACTGGGCAAGAACAACCACAAAGGTCATATCTGGAGAAGTTCAAAACTTTATTAAAATGTTGGAGTATGACAGGTATAAGTTTGTGATACAAGTATTTATTAGTGAGAAGCAGAGACACGCAGTCAAATGTTGCAGCAGCAGATTCTTGTTTAATGTAAACATTGACCGGTATGCAGAGTACAGATTTTAGAATGACACTTTGTGGTGTGTTGTACTTGTATCTGCAATGTATAATGAATAAATCAGCAGCAATGTATTATGACTCCTGTGTGTTACCGGGGCCACATTATGAGGGAGGTAAAGAATAGTGACACTGTGACCTTCCAAGCATGTCGTAAGAGGCGACTAAGGAGGTTGATTGATGGCTTGACAAGCTGTCATTGTAAAAAGTATTGTTATGGAAACAGCGTCATAGATTTTAGAGCAGTGATCTCTGCAATATGTGCCATTTTGGCACGCAAGGTTTCTGTTTTTGAGATTGTGCCATCTTCGGCTCGAAAGGACAATAGATAGATAGATAGAATGTATTATGAAAAGTTCACAATATTAGGTTCCCACATATGGCTTGCTTGGTTTATATTGTAGCATCCTGGCAAGTGTAGTGTATTGAAAGTGACCTTAGTATGTTAAGTTTTGAAAGACCAGAAAGAGCTAAAATGAACTGTTTGCAAGAATATTTCTCAGGTGTACTAGACAAATCAACGTGACTATTACAACAGTAGAAATAAAAGCAATATAAGTTATTACAACAACAGAAATGAACAAACATTCAGTACTACAACAATAGAAATAATCCAACATATTGTGCCCTGTTGACCTACTCAAATGTCACAATCTTTTGAAAGATTGGAAAAGTGGTCAATATGGCAGCAGGAACTGTTAAAGCCCGTGTCTGAAAAGTGTTCCTTGTTGCAGTTTCCTCATAATCCAAGTCCAGCTTGATGCAGGAGCTACTGAGTTAAGTGCTCTGTGCACACCGTGAGCTGTGCGTTTCATCCATTTTGGGTGTGTTTCAATATTCTGATTGCTTACGATGAATGATGATGTTGTATGATGGGGACAGATGGCTGTATTCACTTTCTGTGCGGTTTCACCTTATGTCTTTTGGCATGTGCTGAGACTGTTATGATGGGGACTATAGCTACCTTTCTTTGTTTGGGAGATGAGATATTATTTCGAATGATTCTACTGGCATGGGCGGTTGAACAATTATGGATTTTAATTCGTTTGCAGTGATACTGGGGCCTTCCATAACCATAACCATAACCAATGTGAAAGAAGATCAATAATATATCTTGGAAGCTGCATAAGTCAAGGAAGAGACACAAATAGAGAAATTAGAATCAGAATAGCGAAGGCAGCAATGAAACCTTGATAAAATATGGAAATAAAAATTACTAAGCACAAAAACAAAGCTCAAGATTTTCAGATCAAATGTATTATCCACCCTTACTTTGCATGAGAAAACTGGAAAACAATTTTTTAAAGTAAATAAATTAGATGCATTTGAAAACAAATTCTCCAGGAAAAATACTTTGTATACCATGAAATGAATTTAAGACTAGTGCAGAAATAAGAGAAATGGCAAAGTATCCAAAAATATCATCTATAATCAAGAGAAGAAAGTAGTCATACGTTGGCCATGTGATGAGAAGAGACAAGTGAATCTCAAAGCAACTCCTCCATTGGAACCAGAGGATAAAAGGAAAAAAATGTAGACCTTGAGAAACACTAAAAAGTACACTGGGGCAAAAGGCAACAAAAGCATGCATCAGATCCCTCATTTAGATTAAACAACTCACCCAGAACAGTCATGTGGTGTAGTAGCAAACTCTTTGTACAGAGCTTCGCAGCAGGAGGCAATCTGATCATCAGAAGTAGGCCTCCCACCGAGCAAGTGTTTTGGCCCTTTAGCTATTTGACACTCTAGGGGAGGTGGGCCTGCCTGGATCATGACTCCCGGGCATCGACCTCTTGCTGCATTGCCTTTAAGGCTTACACTATATACCCGGCACAACATAACTACGCTTAATATGGAATACTCGAAAATAGTTTAACTTACCTGTCTTGGCTTACCCTAGCTAGTTGCTGTGCTTTCCAGTCGAAATGAAGTGGCTACTGCTAGCGCCGTATTTTTATAGACCCGTCGGCCCGGGGATTCTTTACACCCACCTGGTGTCTGACTTACGTGGGAATTCAGAAGTCATGGTGTAGATTAGCGCCTAGTTGTCTGACCTTCAGGTTATTGGGGACTTTATTTTTTGAAGTGCCAATGCCCAGTGTTTCTCCCCTAAGTTCGATGATGTAATTTGTCTCGCTTATTGTCACGTCTTGTCTAGGGTTAACCTGTCATTACACCGTTTACTTACGTGGGAATCCGAAAAGTCACAGTGCAGATTAGCGCCTAGTTGTCTGGCCTTCAGGTTATTGGGGACTTTATTGTTGAACTATCGGCGCCCGTGAATGCCCGCTGGTGCTGCCACCTGCGGCCAATGATGCCACTTCGTATCACTGCATCTCGGGTCTTCCTGGCCACACTCTCCCTACTCCGTTGACTTATGTGGGAGTAATAAGAGGTCAAGGTGTAAATGGTCGACCAATCGTCTGGACACAAAATTAGACTGTTGGTCTGTCATGATTCTGACAGCACGATGCTTTTTCGGCTGACTCAGCAATCGTCTTAATTGTTTTTGTCCGCATACCCCCCTTAATTCCTAGAATCTTTGAGAGTTCGTAAAAGGATGGGATCATCATTCCTCTGGCTCTAACCACCATAGAAAATACTCTACTCTGGAGTCCCTGCTGTCTCAACTCGGTGGCGAGATCCTTGTATTTGGCTAGTTTAAAATAATGCCTCTTCCTCTATCCTGGATTCAAATGGCACTGAGCTCTATTAAGATGATGTGGGTCATATCTGTGGTGTAAAGTGCAACATCCGGATGCATTTTAGATCTCTTGATGCACTCTGGGTACTTCCCTCGCCCTGGGAGATCAACCGCCATCTCCCAATCATTTGCTACATCTAGGATCATTGAGTCGTCTCAGTTGTTCTGCTTGGGGCATGCGGCCTGTCCTGCTCTCAAAAAGTAGGTGTTCGTTGTAGCTGGTCGAACTTTAGTGTTAGTCTTTATCCACGCCCCATCCACGATGGCAGCCAGTTCATGCAGCACCTTTTTGTGTTGTCACATGTACCACCCTTGGCCTAGTGCTGTCTTAATTGAGGAAAGAGGTGTTTGTGTTTCTGGTTCAAGTCGTGTTTGGTGGATCCTTTTGATTCTGGGAAATCAATGTCTAAAGTATACCTTAATTTATAACCATAGCTATTAAATGAAAAATACATTTATCTTTCTCAGTGAAAAAAATATAGAATTAAGGTACAGCAATGACAGATATTAACCTTGGGAAAAACAATCTTTTCTTTTCCAAGTAAGCATTCAGCCCTTTTTGAATATCTTCCAGCAGTACGTTTGCCTCACGAAGACGTCCAAGCATATTATTTTGTCCAGTGGCTACTAAACAGTTTGTATTCTGTAATGGAAAGGTCATGTAGTATTTATCTGCAAAGAAATTTTAAAGACGTGTATGTAATTCTTCTTCTATTCTTTTTCACTTCCTCTTTTACCTATTTGGGTGTGAAAACTCTTGCTCTTCTAGCAGCCTCATCCAATATTACATGACACTTCTGTCACTTCATCTTACTATGGTCAGCTTCTCCCCTTTATGTATATATTTTCAGGTATGAACTTACAAAGCTATATCTCCAGGGAGATAAATCATTTAATATGCTGTTTCTGCATTGAGTTCAAAATTGGTACTATACCAATTCTTTCTGTTGTAGTCTTATTAGTAATTATGCCTCTTCTTGTTATTCCAGCTGCAATTTGAAAGGGAAAATACGCAAATGAAAAATGCAAATCTGGTACTTGATTTTCCTTTATCATCATCATCATGTGCCTTACCAGTTGGTGTAGGTGATCATGTCCCTCCACAATCTTCTATCCACAGTGCATCGTATCAGTTCTGTTGTTGACTGTTTTCCATGCCATGACACCAAGCTATCCAGTATTTTCTCTCTTTGTCGTCCGCGATCTCTCTTTCCTTTTATTTTGCCAGTTGTAACCAAGTATTCCAACTTTCCTCTTCTCATGATGTGCCCGAAAAATGTTGATTGCTTCTTTCTGATATTTTTTAAGAGCTCCCTTTTTGTGTTGGCCTCTTTGAGAACTTCCTCATTGGTCTTTTTAGCTGTCCAGGGAACTTTCAACATTCTTCTGAGAAATCCCATCTCTGTGGCCTCTAATTGACTTTTCATTTGTTTGTCTACTGTCCATGATTCGCTTCCATAGGTCAGAATTGGTTCTATATAGCACCGATGAACTCTCTTTCTCATTTTTATTGACATAGATTTGTTGCATAAGATATTTTTCATTTTCTGAAATGCTATTTTGGCCTGAGCTATTCTGCTTTTTATTTCTGTGGTGCATCTCCCATCTGATGTTATTATTGTGCCCAAGTATTTGAAACGTTGCACTTGTTTCAAATTTGTCTCGTTTATTTTTATGCTGCATGATGGTGATGGTTGTTTCTTCGATATAACCATTACTTCTGTTTTCTTGCTATTCAGACTGAGACCTTTCTTGTTGCTTTCTTTTACTATTATGTCTATCATTTCTTGTAGTTCGTTCTCTGTCTCTGCTATTAAGACTGTGTCATCCGCATATCGCAAATTATTTATGTTGTGACCATTGACTTCAATTCCTTTTTTGTCTATTATTGTTCTCATAATATATTCGTTGTAAAGTGAAAACAAATCCGGTGACAGAACACAGCCTTGTCTGACTCATTGTTTTATATATAGGAATTGTCCTGTTTGGTTGTTAATTCGTATAGCTGCTGTTTGTTGCCAGTACATGTTTTTTATGATTCGCAGATCCTTGTCATTAATGTTTAATTTCTCCAGCATATTGATTATTTCCACATGCTTTACATTGTCAAATGCTTTCGTGTAGTCTATAAAGCACATATATAGATCTTTCTTTACCTCTATACATCTTTCTATCAATGTTCTTAAGATGTATATTGCATTATTGGTGCCCTTTCCTTCCACAAATCCACATTGTTCCTCACTTATTTCTGGTTTTATTTTGTTCCTTACATGTCTCATGATTATTCTTAGTAATATTTTAGTCATATGGCTCCTAAGACTAATAGTGCGGTGGTCTTCACAATCAGTGGCTCCTGACTTCTTCGGTATGGCTACAAAGATAGATTTTAGTAGATCCTCGGGTATGAGTCCAGTGTTATATATGTCATTGAGTAATTTTGTTATGACTTGTACTCCTAGCTCTCCTAATGCATTTATCTCTTCGATTGTTATATTGTCAGGACCTGGAGCTTTGCCTCTTTTCATGTGTTGAATTGCGTCCTCCACTTCGCTCTGCATTATTGGTGGTCCTGTGTCTTCATTTGAATTGTTTAATTCTGGTCTTTCATCATCATAGAGTTGACTGATATATTCTGTCCATCTTTCCATTGTCTTCTCCTGTCCCATTATTATATTTCCTTCCTTTGAGTTCACACATCCTGAAACTTTGACTTCTTTTCTTCCTGTTAATTCATTTATCTGATTGTGCATAAATTTTGAGTCTTTCTGTTGTTGTTTTTCCATTTCTTCACATTTCTGTTTTAACCATCCTTCCTTTGCTTCACTGCACTTGTTTTGTATCTCTTTGTGCAATATTTTGTATGTCCGTTCTTCTTTCTTATGTTTTCTTCTTTCATCCATTAGTTGTAATATTTCTTCTGTCATCCATTTATTTTTGTTGATTCTTTTAGTCACTGGTATTACTTCTTTTGATGTTTGTTGAATCGATTGTGTGAGCATTTCCCACTGCTCCTGGATGTCCTGTACTTTTTCAATAGCATTATATCTATTTTGTACTATCGTGCTGTACTTATCACTCATCTGTTTATCTACTCTTAGCATATCTAGTTCTAATTTTATATTTCTTGGTGATTTCTGTGCTTTCCGCAGTTTTATTCTTATCTTTCCAACTTCTGGTACATGGTCACTATTGCAATCTGCTCCTGGCCTTGTTTTAACAGATGTTAGCCCATTCCAGAATCTTCTCTGTACCAGTATAAAATCAATTTGATTGTGTACTTTTTTGTCTGGGCTTTGCCATGTCCATTGTCGCCTAGGGTGTTGTTTGAACCAGGTGTTACTTATAATCATTTCATGTGTCTTTGCCCAATCTATCAATCTATTCCCTCTATCATTCGTCTCTCCAAGGTCATGCCCCCCAGTCACATTTTGTACTTTAGCTGTTCCTACCTTTGCATTGAAATCCCCTAATATAATAGTTATTTCTTGGGATTTACACTGTTCCATGGTCGCCTCTAGCTCCTCGTAAAAAGTGTCAATGTCTTCTTCGCAGCTCCCCCATACCATATACACATGCACAAATTATTTATAACTGTTTAAAAGTTGTAGCAATTGTTTATATGTATATATTTAACCCTTAATTACAAAACCTATCTGTGACTGACATGTTTATGATACAGTAGTAAAAATTACTACCACTTAAATTGTAACATTAGTTGGTCTATAAATAGTATTTTCTTCGAACTTTCGACACACAGTTGTATGTTTACACTAGATGAGATACTGGGACTCTGATTTCCTGGTTCAGTTTGATCAATGAGCTGAATTTTATTACAGGGACCGAACAATTTACAACATTAACCTGTCTAACATCTGTGCCGTTAGTTCGTAAATTCAGCTACCGCATACCATTATTCACTGTGTTTCCTGAGTTACAAAGGGTTGTTTGATGTCAGCTGATGATCGAGAAAATTTCCCTGGTCACAGCCATTAAAAAGGGAAAACCAGCAATTTCTTGAAAAAAAAATGTATTCCCACATTATATGAGATCGTATCTCATGAAATGGGTGACCACAAAAATCCTGCACCAGAAGAAACAAATCCAACACTCATTGATTACTGGAAGTAGTAACTAGGAATGAGCATGAAGTGGGGAAATGTTTCACCATGGTAAACTGCTAAATTTTGAAGAATTTGTGTTTTGATGTGACAATTTGTATGATGGTATCATAATCTAAGGTTAAGATGGTTAATATTACTTTTTTAAATGTTTGTATTCACACCATAATAGGAAAACAATAAAAAATAAAATACCTTCACTGATGTAGATAAAAGTATAAAAATCACAAAAATTAGTGATTGTAAAACTGTAAAAAATTAACTTTTACGAATAGAAATAATAAAATGATATTATTACATTTACTCTTTCTCCTCCCAGTAATGCTCAGTTCATTGCAGGTGCATGTCTTACGTTTTCCAATATATGTTCTTTTTATCTCCGTTGCGATAATGTCTGAATGGTTTGTTTCGTTTATTAGGCTGACTTCTTCCACCTATAGAAGAGTACCCACCCCCCTTCAAAACATCTGGTTTATTTTGAGAGAAAAGCCTTGTGTTTAACATGTGGTGTTATTTCAAAGTGGATGTACCAAAAAAAAACTTTTGTTATATTTATTATTCACATAATAGTTTCTGGGTGTGGCACATCTGTGTTTGTAGTTAGTTCTAGAAATTTATTTAAAGGGTAGTAAGAATGCAGAAAAAATAAAATTGTTGTAAACATAAATAAATATTAAAGATATATTATAAATAATATAATATACATTTTATATTTAATCGTTATTATGTTATCTGATGATAAGGATCTGGGCCATAGGATATGAAATTTACTACATTTTAAAAATGTACACTGTGGGCAACATATAATGTTAATTTCACTATTATATTAAATAATCTGAGTGGGATATTCATCTAGTAAAGACACAATTGGATATAGTTCACAAAAAATAGCACATGGAATAAAATATGCATGTGATTTCACTGGAAATATGTCTGGATTCATAATTTGGTGTGTAACATTTTCAAGTTTTCAACTTTCATTTTCCTCTTTCTTTAATTTTTAAATTCTTATCCCAATGATTTTATGTAATACAAATATTATTTCCATGTTGTGTAATATTCCATCTTTAATTTGATATAACGTATACGTTTAAAAAAAAAAAAAAAAAAATATCAGTCACATCTTTGCATTGGTGATATAAAAAAAAAAAAAGTAAAGTACCCACGTCACTTGATCAGACCTTTCTTCTCCTCCCATATACTTATTGCAATCACTGACAACAACTGGCAAGTCAATGTTTATTTTTTCAAAGATAATTTAAAAAAAGTAAAGTAAAGTACCCCCCTGTTACGCCAAGTGGCGTATAGGGAATATGGTGTTAGTGACCATAAATTTTACAGACCTTCGGCACATGATTTTTGGGGTAATGTGGTCGGTATTACGCCCGTGCCGCTTTACTTTCCCAGAAAAAAATCTGGTACCCATTAAAGGCTGGGTGAACCCGGAAGCCGTCAGTTGGGATCGAACCCTACCTCTTGTCCTTTGTAGTCCAGTTTACTAACCACTGAGCTATCGCGGCTCCCATTGGTGACATCAGGTAGTTAATAAATCTAAGTTAGATGACTCAGATCAAACCAGCAAAATAATCAGGAAGGGAAAGAAAGAGTTAATAAATCTGATAAAGAGTTACATCCTTTAATGTATAAGACACCAAAATATCATTATTTTTACACTGATTACCTGAAAATAAAATATTTTGGCCTAATAAGAATTTATTAGACCAAAGGAAAACTGTCAAACTTTTCCTTTTACTCCCAGAAATTATGAAATAATAAGATTGTTACATTAACAAATCTTACTAGTAACATTTAATATGAGCAAAAATTAAAACTTTGTGAGATATATAAATCTCTATATAAACTATATCATCATCATCATCAAGTGCCATCTCCGCAACGAAGGTTGGCTACCATGGAGCTCCATTCTGCTCTGTTTCTTGCTTTGATGATGCAGGTTGTCATAGGCTGACTTGTCCATCTTTTGATATTACTCATCCATGTTAGTTTTGGTCTGCCTCTGCCACTTTTACCTTGTATTTTCCCTTCCAAGATTACTCTTAGTAGGCTGTTGTATCTTTTAACATGCCCCAAAAATCACATTTGTCTTGTTTGAATTGTATATAGTAGTTTTCTTTTCATTTTTAGTTGTTTTAAAACTTCATCGCTTGTTTTCTTTTCTTTCCATCCAATTCTACCTATTCTTCTATACCTCCACATTTCAAAGGCTTCATTTTTCTGTTCTATTTTCTTGTTTAATGTCCATGTTTCTGCACCGTATTGGAATGTTGAAAAGATATAACATTGTGCTGTTCTTAGTTTTAGCCCAGGTGTTATTTGTTTTGATGTTAGTATATTTTTCATGACATTAAAATCACTTTTTGCCATTCCAATTCTTTTGTTTATTTCAGTTTTACATTTTCCATCACAGGTTATAGTATGGCCAATGCAGATGTACTTCTGAACTGTCTCCAGTTCTATTCCTTCAATTTTGATATCCACTTGTAAAAAAAAAAAGTAAAGTACTCCCGTCACGCCAAGTGACGAATAGGTAATATGGTGTTAGTGACCATAAATTTTACAGACCTTTGGCACATGATTTTTGGGGTAATGAGGTCAGTATTACGCCCGTGCCGCTTTACTTTCCCAGAAAAAATCTGGTACCCATTAAAGGCTGGGTGAACCTGGAAGACGTCGTTGGGATCGAACCCTACCTCTTGTCCTTTGTAGTCCAGTTCACTAACCACTGAGCTATCACGGCTCCCTGATATCCACTTGTGATGATTGAGTATTTTCTCTGTTTATGATCATAGTTTTAGTCTTATTGATATTCATATCTAATCCATATTTATTTGCTTTTCATGTTTATTTCATGAAGTAATTGTTGTAGATCTTTAGGATTTTCTGTTAGTAGTACAGCATATCTTAAGTTATTGATTATCTTTCCTTTAACTCTTTCCGGACTAGCATCTGAGACTTCGGATCTATGAAATCCATCCAACTACCCGACACGTTGGATATTTCGGGTGTAGCTGAATATTTGATATTCGTTTTCACTGATTTTCGTTTTTATTTCAACCAATACTTGATTTCCGGAAGTAGGAGAGTTCTCTCCCTTTCACTACCTGCTAACACCGGTGTGGTCGCAGTTTCGTACGATGGAAAACTTTTAATTTATATTCATTGTTTATTATTTCTCAAATTTTTGCCACATAATGGCCACGCCCACTGTTGATACTTCTTGCTGTCGACCAAAACAATATAGTGCAGAACAAGCTAGATCTATGTTCGAAACCTTGTTATTGTGTGACTCAGAAATAGAGTATACAATAATATACGGACAATAATTTTGTTGTTGTGATATTCGGTCGGAATATTGGTAAAAGTTATGATAAAAAGGTAAGACGACTTGGGTTAGGTTTAGATAGTGGATATTGAAAATTCCTAACTATACTTATATTTTATATTACACTAATCATAATAGTCATTATACTAATATTCTGATAACGAAACTGGTACTTTAGGCACATATAACACAAAATAAGTCCATTTGTATAAATAAAAATAATAAATAAACTTGACTTGTAAATATTATTGTTCTGACGTCACATAAATTTATAATATTTTTCATTCTGGGATCATTTACAAAAATTTACATAATTTCGTTATTTGTGGACATAAATTAATAAAAAAAACTGTATTTTGGAGGAATTTGGATTATCATTGATTATGTTATGTAATATTTCAAGACAAATGGATAGCAACACAAATAAAGATGGAAAAGGGTAAGTGAATTACAATATTTTAAATTAAAAATTATATTTTATATTTAAAAAAATATATTTATTCCTTTAAATAATCACATATCATATATATATTTTGCTTTTTTCATTTTCTGTATCCATTTCCCTTTCCGGTGATGTATAACATATGCCACATTTATCTAAATTATTGTGTGAAGTAGTCGAATGAAAAAGGTATATGGTAAAATTTCTGGAAACAGGAAAATTAATTTTGTCCAAATCTGAAAATTCCTGCTTCCTGTTCTGGTCCTGAAAGAGTTAATTTTTAGGAGGACTTCGGATTTGCTGATGACATAGTCCTCATCAGCAGTCAGATAAAAACAATGCTGGAAAACACAAATGAACTATCATCAATAGCCAGTAAAATTGGGCTTGAGATCAATCATGAAAAGACTAAAGTCATGAAAAGCTTAATTCCAACAGATGACAGAATATACATGGAAAATAAACCAATGGAAGAGATCCACCACTTTATTTGTCTTGGAAGTCACATTGATCGGGAAGGGGATACAAGTAAAGAAATTAGAATCAGAATAGCTAAAGCAGCAATATCTTTCAGAAGCCTTGTAAAGTTGTGGAAATCAAAACTCATCAGCACAAAACACAAAAGAGCTGGAAAACAACAAGAGACATAGAAACAAAGTTGAACGCATTCGAAAATAAATGTCTAAGGAAAATACTTGGTATTGCGTGGAACGAATTCAAAACAAACGAGGAAATTAGAGAAATCGCCAATAAACCACTAATATCTTCAGTAATCAAAAAAAGATGATGGTGATATGTTGGTCATGTGATGAAGAGAGATAATAACTGAATAACAAAGCAAGCCCTTATGTGGGAAACAACAGGTAAGAGGAAAAGAGGCTGACTCAGAGAGACACTGAGAAGAGCATTGATGTGAGAGGTAAGAGCAGCAGGAATCGGCTCCCTCAATGAGATAGAGTTGCTTGCACAGAACAGAGACAAATGGCGAGATTTTATAAAATATTTTTAGAAGAATTGAAAACTGCTAGAATAAAAATTTAGATAAGAGAAAGCGTATCTGGGTCTATGCCCTATAGGCTGGCTACGGCTTGAAAGGTCAATAGATAGAATGTTTAGGCCTGGTATCTCTGTGTTGTTTTTAAAGATTTGCTCAGTGTATCAATTGAACAAGCTTGGGAATACTAATAAAAAGAGAGCTACAAAAATATATAAGTGCCCACTGGACATACAATGATAGGATTATATAAACTATATAAACGCTAAAAATGACAGGCGAGAAAATATGATGCAAATAACATTCCACAACCTCACGCTGAGGAATTCCTTATTTTGACGTCATGAATAATAGCTAAAAATAGCTACATATAAAAAGTAACAACCTAATTGAGCATGTGGTGCTGTGTCTAACACCAAGTAGGGAATGTCTACAAGCCTTGCAGCAAATTAACCAAATTAATCATGTGATTTTGCACCTGCCTAGTGTTTTGCAATGCTTTGTACATCTCTTAGCTTCAACAAGCAGGATAAATAATTTAGTGTGTGCTAAAATTTTACACTATATATTGGATTTACAGAGAAGACTTCATCTAATTTAATCTTTTTGTATTTTAGATTTTCAGACAAGACCATGGGAGCACATTTTCCAAACTCACGTTTGATTAGTTTCATCCGGCCTTTTGACTACTTTCTATCTTTGTTACACATGTACACTAGAGAAAAGATTTTCCTGAAACTATCTTTTCAACTTTTAAAATACCATTCAAAAAGAATTATCACAATTAAACTACCAGAAGACGATCGAAAAACAAATTACATTCAAATCTATGCACCATGCAACAACAATAAAAGAGACAGCGAAGAATTCTATGACATATTGAATGAAATCATTAACAAGATTGACAAAAGCGATGACATGTTAGTGATGGGAGATTTTAATGGAAGACTTGGGAAACGCAACAGTGAGAACAGTGATATCTTAGGACCGTTTGGCGATAAAACAGCTGAAATAAATGAAAATGGTATCAGACTGCTGGAACTATGCAATCAAAATGATTTATTTATCACCAACACATTCTTCAAACACAGAGAGTCGCAAGTATACACCTGGTACAAATGGATTGACACAACATGCAGAAGCCAGATAGATTTTATACTAACAAGACAACAGAACAAGAAAAGAGTAATCGACAGTAGAGCAATCCCTAATATTACAGATGACACGGATCACAAGATGGTTATGATCACACTAAGACAGCCAAAAATAAAGAGAATATATGAAAACAAACAAAAGAAGCGAAAAAAACAGACAATAAAAATAAAACAATTAATTAAAAGATCAAGAAACAAGGAAAACTCTAGAAGAAAAACTAACAGAGGAATTCAAGAAACTCCCTAACGAAGTATGTACAGTAGAAGAAGAGTGGAAACAATTTAAGGAAACCAACATCTCTAAAACAGTTTGTGGAACGAAGCTGAGAATAAGAGAAGGGAAAAAGAGCACCCCGTGGTGGATTGAAACAATCAGAGAAGCAATTAAAGAAAAGAAGAAACTGTTAAAAAATTGGAGGGAGGACAAGAACCAAGAAAAATATGCCTTAGTTTGAAAAAGAGTTAAAGTTTTGATCAAAGAAGCTAAGCAAAAGAATTGAACAGAATTTGAGCAAAACATGAGCAGGGACTTCAAGACAGCCAGAAGAGATTTCTAAAAAACAGTAAACGCCACATGAGTGAGAAAAGAAAAACCATGATCCTACTGAGCACATAAATGACAAAGACGGACACAGCCAATATCAAATAACCAATGTATGCAAGATAGATGGAAAGAATATTTTGAAGACCTGTTAAACATCTATCTATCTATCTATTGTCCTTTCGAGCCGAAGACGGCACATAGGGCAGAACCACAATCTCAAAACCAGAAACCTTGCATGCCAAAGTGGCACATATTGCAGAGATCACTGCTCTAAAATATTGTTTCTATAACAATACTTTTTACAATGACAGCTTGTCAAGCTATCGATCAACCTCCTTAGTCGCCTCTTACGACATGCCTGGAAGGTCACAGTGTCACTATTCTTTACTTCCCTCATAATTAGGCCCCGGTAACACACAGGTAAACATACCAACTACCAATAAGACAACAAAAACCATGCTAGAACTCACAAATACTGAACCCAACATCATGAAAGAGGAAATCGAAGAAGTAATCAAATATGCACCAAGAAATAAAGCACCGGGGATAAATACCACCAATAGAAATAATAGCAACAGCAGGAGGAACAGGAGTGCAATGGCTGCACAGAATATTTAATGCAGCATAGCACTAACAACAAGCCCCAGAAGACTGGCTACAGGCAATCATCATACCAATATGGAAAAAGAAAGGTAGCAAAAGAGACTGCAATCAATATAGAGGTATATCTCTTCTCAGCCATGTAGGAAAGTTATACGCCAAAATCTTTGAAAAAAGGTTGAGACCAATAATAGAACTACAGTTAAGCAATTCTCACATGGGGTTACTAAAAAACAGAGGATGTACTGACGCACTATTCACATTAAAACAGCTTGCAGAAAAAACAACAGAACACAGTCAAAACTTATACATAGCCTTCATTGACCAGGAAAAAGCATTCGACAGAGTAAACAGAGAACAACTGTGGGAGATACTAACAACATATGGAGTAAGCCAACATCTAACCAACCTTATTAAAAGTCTCTACATAAACAGCAGCTGCAGGGTCAGAACAGCAGCAGACTACACAGACCACTTCGAAGTTAGATCAGGTGTAAGACAGGGGTGTGTACTATCCACCCTACTGTTTATTACATACATGGACTATAAATGCAAGTTAGCCAACCTATCAAAGACAGAGGAGATCAACAAACTTTTATTTGCAGACGATCAAGCACTAATACATATAACAACAGAAGACCTACAAGAACACTTAAACAAACTCAACAGTTCAGGCACAAAATATAACATGAAAATCAACATCGACAAAACATAATTATGAATGTCGCCAGAAATAGACAGAACATGAACATAACTATAGAAGGCAGACAACTAAAACATGTAGAGGAATTCAAATACCTAGGAACTCTAATGACAAACGATAATTCTCAAACATCAGAAATAGAATCAAGATGCAACAAGGCTTGTCAAATCATTGGACAGTTATCGCCACTATTGTCCAACAAGGAAATAACTCTGGAGGCAAAACGCGCACTATACAATACAATCTTCATTCCAATGTTGTGCTACCAATGCCAGACATGGACCCTAGATGCAAGAACAATAAGAAAAATAATCTCTACAGAGATGAAATGTGTTAGACGAATGACAGGAAACAGTCTGAAAGATAAGATCAGAAATGAAGAACTGAGATAAAAGCTAGGAATAGCCCCCGCCATAGAATATATAAGGAAACAACAGATAAAATGGTTTGGCCACGTGACAAGGCAGAAAGAAGAAAACACAACGCAACAAGCCTTCAACAAACATTGTGAGAACACCAGACCCAAGGGTCGACCACGAAAAAGATGGGTTGATGGAATATTAGAAGCACTAGGAAACATAACAGCAGCAGAGGCGAACAGAAGAGCAAAAGACCTCAAATTATATCTCCCCTCGACGCCGAAAAGCAGATGAGGAAGGAAAGTAGAAGAAGAAGAACTTTTCAACTCTCATGAAAACTGGAAAATTTAAACTCTAGTGTGTTACACACAGCACAGTGATTTTGTTTATAGTATAGTCCTTTTATTTAATTTTTTTACTGTCTTAAGCCTACATTATGATTCTGATGTAAAAATTACTGCCTCAAAATAACTATTCTTGAAATTTGACAGTTCGCTGTGGGCAAACATTGCCCCCTCCCTATATTTTTAAGGTTGTTTAATTGACCATGTGCTCTAGTGTTCGTGGCAAGGTGCTGTGTCGAGGAGTGTTGGTTCAATTCTGCTTCTGGCTTTCTATTGTTCTGTGTTCTTTTTTCTGTTGATTATTTGTGAATTTTTTTTCCTGGGTGTTGTAAACATAATAGAAAAAATTAGATGGAAAGAAAAGAAAAGAACATAAATAATAAAATCTTAAACCAACTAAAAAATAAAAAGAGAAATACCAAATTCAATTCAAACAAGACAAATGAGATTATTTTTTATGCATGTTAAAAGTCACAGCAGCTTATGTTGTAAACATATGTCTTCCCCTGAAATGATTTGTTGATCAGTCGCCTCAGAAGTTTCCCTCCATAAAAATTATTCATTTATTATTATTTGTGCCCCCCCCCCCCCCCCAAATTACTACTTCCATTGACACCTGAGTGTTTCCTTTGATTGTCTTATGTTTATTTCTTTATCCAATTAACCATCTTGGAAAATGTTTCAGTAAAAAGAATATTGTTTAAATTATGGGTTAAACAACATATATATGATCAATCTAGATTATATACCAGTCTTTTTTATATAAAACTTTAACCTCCTGAATTAGTAAAACATTTTTTGTTTTTCTTTGTACTGAATTTTTGTCTTTAAAAATGAGAGTTACATACCGTCATCAAGTTTTCTCTTCTTCTGCATTCACCCATTAAGTGTCTCTGGACTCAATGTGTCGCTAATTCCTGGCAAGCTGTGATATCTGCGCTAAAAGGCCTGACACATCTGTTTTCAGCATGGGTAGATAGCATAACAATCTTTTTCTTGGCAGAGGCCATTTTGACCTATATTTTTGAACTTTTAATTGCCAATGACTATTTAACATGTGCAGAGTGACTGAGGACTTCCTAGTTTTTACTGTTATCTAAAAAGGCTAGACATTGGATCTCACCACCCAGAGTCCAGGGTACGGTGAAACCATAGATTCCAAAAGAAAAATTTCCATCAACTGTGACAGGATATAAACCAAGACCTGCTAGTCCAGAGGCCAATGTCTTACCTCAGACAAACCAGCCCCCAATCAAGTTTCAGTATTTGATACTATTTTATTTTAATTCAAATCTATTTTATTTTACTTCAAAAGATACAAAAAATGATGATGGAAAAGAAAATATTGTTGTTGCTAAAGAATCCCTCAGTCAAACACAAGTTAAACTAAAGATGTTTCAGAGGTGTGTACATTCGGTGCTTTTATTTGGATCAGGATGCTGGAGAACAACAGAAAAGGAAGCATAACAGCTGTTATCATTTCATGCACTTGTCTGAAAAAAATATGCAGGATTTTCTTTTGGCCAGCAAAATCAGCAACTTAGAAAGTGCTAAAATAAAGAGAAAATGCAAAGCACTAAGTGAAAGCAGGTAAATCTAGAGAAGGAGAGGATACAAATTCAAATAAAATCTGGAAACCATAACAGAAAAAGCCACACAATAGATTTCAGATTCAGAGTGATGGTAAATGAGACAAAAATTAGCCTGGTGGTGAACAGTGAAGGCGGTGATTATAGCAATGTAAACAAGATTTGGGGTATCTGCAAAGAATGACTGTGACCTGAGCAACATGAAGGAATTTTTATGGTTCTTTATCAACCATCAAATGATGTGTTGGTTACTGATTGCTTAGAGAGCAAGTAGCAATGAAATTAAATAAACTTAGGTGTTATTTCATATAATAAAAAGGAGTATCAAGGGTTTTGATTTCATAATTTAAAACTACATTTGGAGTTGAAGAAATCAGTGCTCTTTCTTGTTATTGTTAAAGAATTTTCCTATATCTTTTCAAGAAAAATACTAATGTTTTTCATTAGAGCATGTGAGAAGCATATTTGTGAAGAAATAGATCCACAATTTTTTTATGGTGAAACTAATCAGCTGCAACATATTTTTCCTGAACAAACATTCAAATTTATATAGAGTGTATTGTATTTATTCAAATACTCAAATGAGACAAGCAAAGCAGCATTTTACCTTGCTGGTTTCTGACATGATATCACGCCAATAACTATCAACAATACCAAACTTTCTTCCCTCCTCTGGCATTTGGGCCATGATGTCTTCAGAGCTAAAAATAGGCTCCAGATACAGCCAAGTTGCTTGGACCTGTGAGTTTAACAAAGAAATATCTTTTATTAATTGTTCCAAAAATTTACAAAAATAGTACAACAAACGTTATAATAGTTATAGTTACTTGAAGGTCCCAGCATCACTGCAAACGATTTAAAATCAATAATTGCTCGCCACCCATGCCAGTGGAATTATCTGAATTAACATCTTATCTCATTGAAGGATGCAAACAAAGAAAGGCAGCTGCAGTCCCCATCATAGTAGTTACAGCATGCGCCAAAAGACATAAGGTGTAACCACACTGAAAGTGAACGCAGCCAAACTGTCCTTCATCATATGATATCATCATAAACAGTTGGAATATCAAAATACGATCTGGATGAAATACACAGTTCACTGTGTGCACAGAGCACTGAACTCAATAGCTCCGGCAGTAAGTGAGACTTGGAATATGAGGAAACTGCAACAAGGAACACTTTTCAAACAGAGCCTCAACGGTTCCTGCTCCCTACCCACCATATTGATCAGAAGTCCCAAACATTATTATATAACATTATATAGTATGTATCACTAACAATGGAACCTGGCATTTCATTAATGATTTTTACCACTAAGCTGTCACTCCTCCAGAATAAACCAATACATTTTCCAGTTGCCCTGCATAAACTCACATGTGCTGTACACTAATATTCACGAACAACAGCAGTTTTGTGTAAACACCCTCAGCCAAAAGACAAAGATCAACAAAGAAATGCATCAGCAGGTTGTGATATACCATTAGTAAAAAGTAAAGTACCCCCGTCACGCCAAGTGGCGTATAGGGAAATATGGTATTAGTGACCCTATAATTTACAGACCTTCGGCACATGATTTTTGGGGTAATGTGGTCAGTATTACGCCTGTGCTGCTTTACTTTCCCAGAAAAAAATCCGGTACCCATTTAAGGCTGGGTGAACCCGGAAGCCGTTGGTTGGGATCGAACCCTAACCCTTGTCCTTTGTAGTCCAGTTCACTAACCACTGAGCTATTGCGGCTCCTGTGATATTCCATATAACAAAAAAATGAGGTGCCAAACACATAGACAAAAGACACATTCCATTTAATTTCTCACACAATGAAAGTAATCTTGTTCAAATTTTGTTGCAATGTCTTCATTGGTGTTAGATTATTGAGGAAATGCTAGGTAATGTAGCAAGTGAAATATCTTATACATTGATTGCATGCAGGAATCCTTAATTCTTTCAGCAACTCTCAGGGTACCAACAAGATAAGATGTTCACAAATTTTCTCCACACTACCCTTTTGTGTGCCAGGTTCTTTGTTTATTCACATGTTGTCTCTGTCCTGTCTTTGATATTATGGTTCCATTTTCTCCTTTATCTACCTCTACATCTTTCATCCTAGACTATTCCCTTTTTGATGGTTATCTCAATTTTTGGTAAACTGCCTACCTCAATTTGAAATGTCATTGTTTTATCCCAGCATTTTAGAAGAAAAATATAACACCTATCAAAGGCTGGTTGATTGATGATTCTATCTATCTATCTATTGACCTTTCGAGCCATAGCTGGCCCATAGGGCGTAGACCAAAATACACCTTCTCCTATCTGAATTTTTGTTCTAGCAGTTTTCTTTTAAAGATATTTTATCAAATCTCGCCATCTGTCTCCGTTCTGTGCAAGCAGCTCTATCTCATTGAGGGAGCCGAATCCTGTTGCTCTTGTCTCTCGCATCAATGTTCTTCTCAGTGTCTCCCTGGGTCTTCCTCTTTTTCTCTTACCTGTTGTTTCCCATATGAGATTGATGATTAATGAGCCTTTAATTGAAATCAAGCTTGACCTCTTAGGCCAGTTCACTAACCACTGTTCTACCATGGCTCCCTACTACATAAACAAACCTATTAGGTTCTTATGAGATAAAGGATGAAATTCAGCAGAAATAAAAATAATAAGATCACTCAGGCTAAAATAAAAATTGTAAGAGAATAAAAATAATGCTAACAAATAAGTCCCTGGCTTGTGAAGAATGAGTCTTGCAGTGATGTTGTGAACCAATTTAGTTTTATGGATGTGAGTCATGGACAACGTATAACAATCTTAGATATCACTAGCCCAACTGAGACATGATTTCTGAGAAAAACGTTTCACACAGTATGAACAGCTAAGAAATTCAATAAAGAAATTTTGTAAAAATTAGGAAAAAATTTTTTTTTTTAATCCTGAAAAAAAATATTGATTACGAGAAATATCGAGGGCAAGAAAAGTAAAGGATGAAACAAAGGAATTGAAATAGGAAAGTAAATCATACAAAATAATCAAATGCACAAAATATTAGATGGTTGTAGAGCAAATTTATCACCAAAATGACAAAATGATGTTATATATCAATTGTAAGTCTTTTTTCTCAAAGTTTATTTCTAGAGAGTAGACACCAAGATACTAGATAACTAAAATATTATATTATAAAATTATAATTTTAAAGGTATCATAAAATAAAATTACTTGTAGAATGTTTATGAGAACAATATTTTTGTTTGTGAGCAAAAAGATAGGGGAAAATAAAAAGCATTTTCAGTTTATCTTCAACCAAAAAATACTACTGTGATATTTAAGGAGTGAAAGCTAAAGATATGATGAGCTGTAATGTTAGAAACTAAGAGAAAAGTATCAAATCTATACACAAAGAATGTACAGCAATGCAATCTCACCTTCAACCACTCATCTATAATGTCCTGCATCATGACAAGCTTCTCCTCCCATTCCCTCATCTCAACCTCAAATGGTTTAATATACGGTGAGCCCCTCATTGTTTGTGCTTTTATTATGTTATCATCCAGCAGTGTCTGAATGTCATCTAGTGCACTTAAAATGTTTACTCCCTGAAATTGTGATAGAAAGTTAGAAAAATTAACTTTAGAGAAACTTTTTAAAAATATTTACAAAAATAACACTTTAAAAGAATATCTGGAAAAAATTACAAGACCTTCACAAGGCATTCTGTGAAGGAGCAACAAAGATTAGTTGGTAGCATTGATGAGAGCAAAAACATTTAGATTTAAATTCTTTATCTATGTACACTCTTGGGTGACAATTTGAACATGTTTACAAAAAACAATAGCTAGTTTAATGCTTTTATTCAACTCACTGTCTAATGAATTTAACTTGTAATGCCTGGCCCACCACATTTTAGAAGTGGATAACATATTTTAAAACCTGGCTCACCTAATATTAGGCCTATTACATTTGAGTCTTAAATTTAGAAGTTTAAATAAAATTATTCTGTATTTCATTCAATCATTGGGTGCTATCTCCACATCAAAAGTTTGCTACCATGGAACACCATTTTACTCTGTCTCTTGCCTTGATAATGCATGCTACCATAGTTTCACCTGTCCATATTTTGATATCAGTCTACTTTAGTCTTAGTCTGCATCATCTACCTTGTACTTTCAACTCCAAGATACCTTTTGGTAGGATAGTATGTCACTTCACATGTCCTAAAAATTATAGTTATCTTGTTTGAATTGTGTTAGGTATCTAATACCGTATTTTGAAAAATCATTTTTGGATATTCAATTTCATAAACATGTGGTATTCAGACACGTTGTGTTGAATATTTAAGTAGTATTATTTTTGATTTTGGTTCCTGTGTGTTACCGGGGCCTCATTATGAGGGAAGTAAAGAATAGTGACACTGTGACCTTCCAGGCATGTCGTAAGAGGCGACTAAGAAGGTTTATCGATGGCTAGACAAGCTGTTATTGTAAAAAGTATTGTTATGAAAACAGCGCCATATATTTTAAAGCAGCGATCTTTGCAATATGTGACACTTTGGCACGCAAGGTTTCTGTTTTTGAGATTGTGGTTCTGCCCTATGTGCCATCTTCGGCTCGAAAGGACAATAGATAGATAGATAGATTATTTGACAACCAATCAAGTTTTTTAAGTTAGTAAATTTTCTCCAGAAGAAAATTGCTTCTTCATCTCATGTAAGTGTCATAATTAGTGAATTTTGGCTGAAAAGGCTTCAAAATTAAATTAAATTTATGTTTTCTGATGACAATAAACATAATGGATTATCAAGCGTAGAGGAAATATTGAGATAGGAAAATTAACTGAACAGAAAAGTTTTTAAAATATTCAATAAAAATTAGATTTTAAGAAAACATCAAGAAAAAAGCAAACTTTCACAAAGCATTTAAAAAGAATTGATTTTAATTGTAGTGAAACATAACAATATAAGCTTTGAAGATAAAGGAGATGTAGCCCTTCCTTGTACTAGCTCTAGAAGTAGCAGATGTTTTATGAAAGTTATTGAAAAATGAAGCTGATATTTTTTTTCTTCCTTTTTGATAGCAGTCTGCTTCATAATGACTACAAAAGTAGTTCAATCTTTGTAGCCTTATTAAACCTATGGTTTTTAGATTCAGCGTCAAATTGTATATGTATATGTGAAGTTTCAAGTTGAAGTCTACTCTAGAGATAATTTTTTGAAATGTATCCTCCAAGTAAAAATTCACATGGGTTTATATGGGTTTTATGCCCTTACATTATTCTGTCATTTAAAAATGGTTTTAAAAAGACACTGTCATTCCAAATGGCCTTAATTTGGATATATGATTCATCATCATCGAGTGCCTTCTCCGCAACGAAGGTTGGCTACCATGGATTGCCATTCTACTCTGTTTCTTGCTTTGATGGTGCAGGCTGTCATAGATTGACTTGTACATATTTTGATGTTACTCGTCAATGTTAGTCTTGGTCTGCCTCTTTTACCTTGTATTTTCCCTTCCAATATTACTTTTAGTAGGCTGTTGTGTCTTTTAACATGCCCCAAAAATTTCATTTGTATATATATGATTAATCATTCATTTATCCACATTCTGGTGTCTGGTGATATATAAAAGTTATCTTGAAGGTAGAAGTTTTATTATTGAATTTTATTTGCGGGATGCTAACCTCCCATCGACCCATTGCATAGCGCCATATTGTTTTAATGATTTATTACCATGACTGGTCGCAACCTTAGGCCACATTGCTGACCTAGATTTGGCTTGCATATTATTTTTGGTACCTGATATGTTTGTTTTGATAGTTCAGAACTAGAACTACCTTGGGCATACTATAACCAGTGATGGAAAAAAAACTGAAATAAACAAAAGAATAGGAATGGCAAAAAGTAATTTTAATGTCATGAAGAACATACTAACATCAAAACAAACAACACCAGGGCTAAAACTAAGAATAGCAAAATGTTATGTCTTCTCAACATTCCTATATGGTGCAGAAACACGGACATTAGACAAGAAAACAGAACAGAGAATTAAAGCCTTTGAAATGTGGATATATAGAAGAATAGTAGAATTGGATGGAAGGAAAAGAAAACAAATGATGAAGTCTTAAAACAACTCTCTTTCTCTCTTCAGGGGTATATCAGCGTAGGATTCCAGACTCTCACATGAAGACAGCTGTCTGTTTAAGTGAATTGATCGACCCCACAGACAGAACATCCCAATTAGTGTCTGTTAGATCCACCCTGATTGAATATCTGTTAAAACGTTGCACTGTGTTCTGTACCAGTGGCCCAGTGCATCCGATTTCAGCCAG
The DNA here is from genome assembly GCA_032433765.1 of Megaustenia siamemsis. NCBI lineage: Eukaryota > Metazoa > Mollusca > Gastropoda > Stylommatophora > Ariophantidae > Megaustenia > Megaustenia siamemsis. The sequence continues at coordinate 39,906,411 of JAVIAB010000117.1, read as the reverse complement.
CATTTTATTCAGGTTTGCTTTCCTTAGCCTTTAATTGTCCTCAATCTTCCTGCTAAACAACAACTTAAAATGAAAAGAGAACTTCTAAACACAGTTCAAACAAAACAAATGCGATTTTTGGGCCATGTTAAAAGACACAACAGTCTACTAAAAGTAATCTTTGAGGGGAAAATACAAGGTAAAAGAGGCAGAGGCAGACCAAGATTAACATGGACGAGTAACATCAAAAGATGTACAAGTCAGCCTATGACAACCTGCGCTATCAAGGCAAGAGACAAAGCAGAATGATGCTCCATGATAGCCAACCTTCGATGCGGAGATGGCACTCGATGATGATGATGATGATGATGATATGTTTGTTTAAGATGTAGAAATTCCAAGGGGCGTGACTAATTGAATCAACAAATTGTGTCATTTTACACTTAAAAGTGCATAAGTTTTTAAATAATTGACATGCAGACGTGAATGAGGTATCATTTTTTTTTGCTCTCATCAAGGCTCTCCAGATATTTATACTTATCTGTGAGTCATGTTTTTATGACACAGTCATAACAAATTACTACCACTTAATTGTTTCATTTGGAGATGAGAAGATAAGATTTTCTTTGAGCTTTTGCTACACAGCTGTGTGTTTACCAAAGCAGTGGCACGGGAATTAGGTGATGTAATCATTTCCTGGCTTACGTTAGTTTTATGGCTTGAAATTCGACCACATCGCATCGTGGCTAACTGAAGTGTTAGTTGTCTATTCACACTGAAATTTCCTATCCACAGTCATCATATCAATTCTGATGATGACTGTTTTCCATGCCATGACACCAAGCTATCTAGTATCTTTCCTCTTTATCATCCATGTTCTCTCTTTCCCTGTATTTCACCAGTAGTAACCAACTATTCCAACTTTCCTCTTCTCATGATGTGCCTGAAAAATGTTGATTGTTTCTTTCTGTGTTTTTCAGGAGTTCCCTTTTTGTGTTGGCCTCTTTGAGAATATCCTCATTGGTCTTTTTAGTTGTCCAGGAAACTTTCAACATTCTTCTGAGAAATCCCATTTCCATGGCCTCTAAACATCTTTTAATTTGTTTGTTTACTGTCCATGTTTCTCCTCCATAAGTCAGAAATGGCAGTAATGTTTGAAGTTTAAAAAAGACATCAAGCCCTCATTTTTCTGACTTAGCAAGACTGCATAGAAATATGGTTCTAAAGCACAAACACTAAGAGTTATCATGTTATGTTAGGATCATCAACACTGAACTCTCAGAACACAGCCAGAAATGGTTTGATATTCTCTTCAAAAATGTTTATTATCAAGCTGATAATTATAATAATAATTGTGACAGTTTGATGTTGGTTGACAATTCCTTTTATTCGTCATGAATCTATGAAATTCTGTTCTGTCAATATTCACCCTTATATTTCGCAGTCTAGACAGTGACGTAGTTTCATAAGAGTTAACATATAATAACTGAAATCCGAAACTGAGAAATGAATCTATCAAAATTACTTACTGTTTCCCTATAGAGAATAAGTTCAAATTTGAGGTCCTTCCAGTCATCCTTCATCTTATTAAGGGCTTTCTCCAGTGAGTACTCCTTGGCCGCACTGCCACTAATTTCTTCAAGCCTGCAATAAAAATAACAATAAAAGTACTGTTCTAATTCTGAGCTACTGAGTCTGCTGAGTGAAAAAAAACTGTCTATATTGAATGAAAAGCAAAATATATAAAAAAAACTAAGTCATAGAAGAAATTCACAAGAAAAATGTGAGTATTCTGGAAGTTTGTTCCATTTAAATTAAATAACATAATATTATGTAAAAGGATGTCCCATGACATGTAATCTGATAGGGGAGTGAAGTATTAAACTTCACAGAACTAACTATAGCAAGTGGAGATAAGGGGAGCAATCCTACACTAATTTTATCACTAAGTTAGTATACTAACTACTACATATTAACACTTATGTACTAGTTGCATGAGGTTGTTTAGAAACAAAATATTACCGTTTACAATTAAGAAATGACATATAAGACAAAACAAGACAATATACCTGTCAAGATGTTTGTGCAGGCCATACTCAAGCATGGTGGCTAATGATGTGTTCTCTTTGGGACTTATGTCAAAGCCAACAATGTCACTCATCTGAAACATAATTTGATACGGATTTCATGAAGGATTTTATACTGTATGTAGACACATACACATGCATACATGTACATGCAGTAGAAAAGTGGTTAGTAAATTGTTTAATAGTGACCACAACCTGTGCAAAGGGAAAAAAGATTAAAATTTAAAAGCCAACAGATGAGATCAACTACACATAAAATTGATAGTTGTAAACTGAAAGATGAAGCCATCAAGAAAAATTTTAACATAAAGCTAAGTAATTTTTATGCAGCGCTCGGTGAAATTAACATAGATATCAATTAAATGTGGGACTCACAAAGAAAGATATTAATGACAGCAGCAGAATCAAGTGCTGGACTGAAGAAAATGGAAAAACGAGCATGGATTTCAGACAATACATGGAAATACATCAAAGAAAGAAGAGAAGCGAAGAGAGCCATGACTAATATAAAGACAGATCTTGGAAAGGTCCTGGCAAAAGCAACATATAAAGAATTAGACAACAAAGTAAAAAGTTTGGCAAGAAAAGATACAAGAGCTTATATATACAATTTGGCAGAGAAAGCAGAGTCAGCTGCAATTACAGGAGACAGCTGCAATTACAGGAGACAGCTGCAATTACAGGAGACAGCAGAACTCTCTATACTGTACAAAAGATGCTGACAAACACCTATACATCCAGTGGAGCACCAATTCTAGACAAATCTGGTTCAATGCTAACAACAAGCGCAGACATAAAAGCATGTTGGGCGGAACACTTCAAAGAAATTCTTAACCATCCCCTACCCGACAATTTAATCGATTTTGAAGCTGAAACACCAGCAGCAGAATTAGATATAAACTTAGATGACTTCACCTTGAGTGAAATTGAGACCTCCTTAAAGTATATGGCTGACAACAGGGCTGCTGGAGAGGATAAGTTAACAGCTGAGATCCTCAAGGCAATTGATAGCCATAATTTAATACACCTCCAGAAAATGTTCAACATCATTTGGAAAGCAGAGAAGGTGCCTCATAAGTGGAAAAAAGGAATCATTGTTAAGATTAAAAAAAAGGGCAATCTCAGAGATTGTAACAACTGGAGAGGCGTGACACTTTTGTCAGTTGCCTCAAAGTTATTCTGCAAAATCATCATGAATAGAATAAAGGATTCAAAAGATACAGTAATGCACGAAGAACAGGCTGGGTTTAGAAAAGGGAGAAGCTGCCTTGACCACATCTTTACTCTACAACTTATATTGGAGGAACACTTTGAAAAGCAAAAGCCTTTTGTACTTAACTTCATAGACTCCAAAAAAGCATTCAACAGTATTCATTGAGATTCTTTGTGGGGAAAATTCTGAAGCAATATGGCTCACCATAAAAAATCATAACTATTATAAAAGACATGTATGATGACTACACATGTGCAGATCGAACAGAGGAAGGACTGAGCGAATGTTTCCCAATAGAAACTGGGGTTAAACAAGGATGTATTTTATCGCCCTTGTTATTTGGAGTTGTTATGGACTTCATAATGAAGAAATGCTGCACTGGTAATAAAGGCATCAAATGGATAATAGAACAAATAAGTATGTGTTAGCACTCAGAAAAATTAACAGACAAACAACAACAGAAAAAAACGAAGAACAATATATGGTCCGAAGTGGGATCGAACCCGTACTCCCTGGCACCGCGCCTTGCCACGAGAGGCCGAACGCTTGGCACACTGCCACTCAGCCAACTAAAAAATTGGCTATTGTAGTAGTGTCTTCCACGAAAGGCGCTCTCAATGACTATAGCATAGGGTAACGATCTCAGACCGGAAATAAATTGTATATTTGTACTTTCCTATTAATGCAAGTATCTCCCAGTAGGGCTGAATACTTGTGTTGTAGACAAACATTTATAGGACGAAACAGCACGAATAGTATATAATTGTGTTGTAGACAAACATTTCGTCCTATAAATGTTTGTCTACAACACAAGTATTCAGCCCTACTGGGAGATACTTGCATTAATAGGAAAGTACAAATATACAATTTATTTCCGGTCTGAGATCGTTACCCTATGCTATAGTCATTGAGAGCGCCTTTCGTGGAAGACACTACTACAATAGCCAATTTTTTAGTTGGCTGAGTGGCAGTGTGCCAAGCGTTCGGCCTCTCGTGGCAAGGCGCGGTGCCAGGGAGTACGGGTTCGATCCCACTTCGGACCATATATTGTTCTTCGTTTTTTTCTGTTGTTGTTTGTCTGTTAATTTTTCCGAGTGCTAACACATACTTATTTGTTCTATTATTCCCTATTATCGCCTCGGAAGTTCCCCATATAATAATATTTATGTATTATTATTTGTTACCATCAAATGGATACAAGTAGACCATTTGGCAAACCTCGACTTTGCTGATGACATAGTCCTCATCAGCAGTCAGATAAAAACGATGCTGGAAAACACAAATGAACTATCATCAATAGCCAGCAAAATTGGGCTTGAGATCAATCATGAAAAGACTAAGGTCATGAAAAGCTTAATTCCAACAGATGACAGAATATACATGGAAAACAAACCAGTGGAAGAGATAAATCACTTTATCTATCTTGGAAGTCACATTGATCGAGAAGGGGATACATGTAAAGAAATTAGAATCAGAATAGTTAAAGCAGCAATGTCTTTCAGAAGCCTTGAAAAGTTGTGGAAATCAAAACTCATCAGCACAAACACAAAAGAGCTGGAAAACAACAAGAGACATAGAAACAAAGTGGAATGCATTCGAAAATAAATGTCTAAGGAAAATACTTGGTATAGCGTGGAACGAATTCAAAACAAATGAGGAAATTAGAGAAATCGCCAATAAACCACTAATATCTTCAGTAATCAAGAAAAGATGATGGTCATATGTTGGACATGTTATGAAAAGAGATAATAACCAAATAGCAAAGCAAGCCCTTATGTGGGAAACAACAGATAAGAGGAAAAGAGGAAGACCCAGAGAGGCACTGAGAAGAACATTGATGAGAGAGGCAAGAGCAGCAGAAATCGGATCGGAAATGAGATAGAGTTGCTTGCAACAAAAAGAAAGGGTGAGATTTGATAAAAGATCTTTACAAGGATTGAAAACTGCTAGAATAAAAATTCAGATAAGAGAAGAAGTATCTGGGTCTTTGCCCTATGGGCTGTCTACAGGTCGAAAGGTCAATAGATAGATAGATAGAAACTGGTTTACTGCATGCCTGTTCGAGGCTTGTTTTTTAATTGAAATGGCCTACATCATGTTGTCACAAAATAGACCCTAATATGACGCAAATGAGCCCCAATTTCTGACAAAAATTCATGTGTTGTTTCTGACCTACATTTAAGACTGCTGTCTTCACAGCTTTCATTAGATTTTCCTGCATTCTCACTATATATAATTTTGTGTCTGTTACTTCAGTTCATCTTACAAATTTGCTAAAATAACAATTGCCACCTAAAAGGCAAGAATTTATGACTCTTACTTTTACTAGTACTGTAAGCATAAAAATACATATCAACTTCAAATGTAAATTTATCTAAATTAAAATGATTAAAAAAATTATGACTTTCACTTTTACTCACCAAAATTATTAAATTGTATTGTTGCATAAACAAATATAGATTCAAAATGTTAATATGAGAGAACAGATGTCTTGAATTAAGCGGATCATAAGATATTATTACCACCATTTATGAACACCTGCGCAGCGAGTACAAAAACATGGATCCTCTCTAAATACAGATTTCACAAAATCGAAGCACTCAAAAAAAATTATGACTTTCACTTTTACTCAGAGAAATTATTAACCTGTACTCCTGTATAAATATAGATTCATCTAGATTCAAAATGTTAATATGAGAGAATAAATGTCATGAATTAAGAAGATCACAATATAAATTTTATACTCCAGGTATTATTTTTCCAAAAGTGGTGGGCTAGGAAATCTGAGGTGGAAAAAGCTATGTAAACAATGAAAAGGGGAAAAGAAGCAGGACCTGACAGCATACAGATACAGGCAATAGAGGATTTTGGCATTGACGTGATTACAGACATATGCAATGACACATACCATGCAGGATACATACCAAATGAACTAAAAACATCAACTTTCATTGCATTGCCTAAAAGGAATGGTGCAGTTGAATACAGTGATTTTAGAACAATAAGTCTAATGAGCCATGTTACAAAAATCTTGCTAAAAGTTATACAATGAAGGATTCAGAATAAAATCAACACTGAATTAGATGAGCAGCAATTTGGATTTAGGAAAAATAGTGGGACAAAAGAAGCCATATTCTGCATGAGAACATTAATCGAAAAGTACACAGAAGCAAACAAACCAACATATGGCTGTTTAATAGACTACACCGAAACTTTTGATAGAATACAAACAACTTATAGAATGCCTAAAAGAGATACATCTAGATAACATGGACATACGACTAATATGTAATTTATACTGGGAGCAATAATAAACAGCAATAATAAAATATAACAAAGAGAACTCTACACCCATTGATATAAAAAGAGGAATAAGACAAGGAGGCATCCTATCACCAAGCTTGTGAAATCTATACACTGAGCAAATGTTTAAAAACATCACAGAGATGCCAGGCCTAAACATTAATGGAAAGGTAATCAATAACATAAGATATTCTGATGATACTGTACTACTAGAGAAAAATCCGAAAGATCTACAACAATTACTTAATGAAATAAACATGACAAGCAAAAACTATGGATTAGATATGAATATCAAAAAGACTAAAACTATGTTCATAAACAAAGAAAAGACTCAAAACCCACAAGTGAAAATTGGACAACAACCTTGTCTATACTATAACCAGTGATGGAAAATGTTCAACTGAAATAAACAAAAGAATAGGGATCGAAAAAAGTAATTTTGTTGTCATGAAAAATATAATCATCATGTGCCACACCGGTTGGCATAGGCGATCATGTCCTTCCACAATCTTCTACCCACAGTGCATCGTATCAGCTCTGTTGTTGGCTGTTTTCCATGCCATGACACCAAGATATACATAGTATTTTCTCTCTTTGTCTTCTGTGATCTCTCTTTCCTTTTATTTTGCCAGTTGTAACCAAGAAATCCACCTTTCCTCTTCTCATCATGTACCTGAAAAATGTTGATTGTTTCTTTCTGATGCTTTTAGGAGCTCTCTTTTTGTGTTTGCATCTTTGAGAATTTCCTTGTTGCTCTTTTTCGCTTTCTAGGAAGCTTTCAACATTCTTCTGAGAAATCCCATCTCTGGGGCCTCTAATCACCTTTCCATTGAGTTATTTGCGGGTCATCATCATTGCACTCCAAACATGTCCGTTAGTGCTCAGATCACCACCTCAGCAAGTCCCGCGGTGTCCAGAGACTGACAACTCCAGTTCTATGTTGGTTGATAAGTCTTCTTACACGGTCACTAAGTTTCTCATTTCTGGCTGTGCCCATCTTAACTCCCATTTCCATCATCCGAAGAAGTGATGTGGATTTGTGTTTGTCGAAGTCCTGTGCTCTTCCCACATCTCGGAGGGCAATGATGATGTCCGCCTGATCCATTGGTTGCCTGTCCTCAACGACAGCGCAGCTATCCAACCTGTCCTCTCTTTCATTTCCCCGTACTCCCGCATGTCCAGGGACATAGACAAAGGTGACCTTACATATTTTGGACTTCTGCAATGACTCTACCCATTGCATGCATACAGAGCGTGCCTCCACTTTTTTTATCATGCTCATCGAATCACTCAGTATACATGCGTGGGTGTATTCTTGTGACTCTAACCATTTGAATGCCTTGGTCACTGCCATCACCTCCATTGTCATGCTACTTGTAGTCATGATGTATGCACCACTGTCTTCTTTGACTATTCTGCGTGCCGAGCATGCTGTAAATGCCCATGCACTTCTTTGGTGTCGTCTTACAGATCCGTCTGTATAGATGACTGCATCTTTCTTATCGGTGTTATCACAGATGAGACCGTTGACCTCTGCATTAACCATGACCGAGTTCTGTTCCCTACTTTTCCTGTCGAGTGTGACAATACACGAGAAAGTAACCCTGAATACGTAGGCACCGGTATCCACTCCTCACCAACACTGATATCTCATTGCTACACAGGGAGTGTCCCTTGTACATCCCAAGATAATGCGCATGGCTTAATTTTGTATTTTCTCCAGCCTATCAATTTGAGTCATACTGACAGTAAGAATTGCCAGGGCATACTCGATTGGTGTGAGGACTAATCCCTGGAACAGAAGAGTAAGTAGCCTCTGCTCGATATTAGCAGCCGCCATGACCTTCAAGGCAGCTAATCCTTTGCGGGATTTTGTTTTCACATGGTTGACGTGGTCCCGAAAACACACGCTAAGATCAAACTTAACTCTGAGTTTTGTCATCAACTTGTCCCTGGTCACCTCATCAGCTCCCATTCATACTAACGGTGTGGTCATATTAACGATATGATTGTTAAGGGAGAACCATGAAACTGATGCTTTATTAGGATTAACCAAGGCACCTGAAACCCCACACCAGGAAGAATGCGATCGAGTTCATCCTGCATTGTGGAGGGATTCCCCGTCTGTCTCTTCCCTGTCAACATACCAGAATATCATCAGCAAAAGTCATAGTTCTTCCCCTCCCATCCAGTTGTTGTTCCGTGATCAATATTGTGCACATGTTAAACAGAACTGGTGACAATGGTGAGCCTTGTGGCAGCCCTGGACAAATGGATGTTGGCTCGGAAGACCAACTTCCACATCTGAGTATCATCTTCCTCTGAAAGAGTGCCGCAGCGATCCATCTAATGAGGAAGGGATGCACCGCCAGTTTGAGGAGCATATGCATGAGGTATTCAAATGGTACCCTGTTGTATGCATCCTCCAGATCTATAGCAGCAGCACATGTCTTCTCTCATCTGTGGAAGCCTTCAAAGACGCCATAGGCAAAGACTGCCGCATTGAGCCATGTCTCTTTGTTATATCTATAACCTCAGAGTGTGGGTGGGAATGTGCATTTCTGTTCAAGGTGACAGGTGAGGACATGGGAAACTAATTTCTCCAGCAGCTTGCCAACAGTGTTCTGCATTGTGATGATTCTGTAGGCACTGATCTGAGAATGGTCCTTGTTTGGCTTCGGTAGCGGTAGTAAGTAGCTGTGTAGCCACTCCTCCTTAATCTGGCCACTCCGAATGCTGGCATTAAACTCATTGGTCAGATTTGTCAAGTTGTCGTCAGCTAAATCGCCTATGTCATCGTACCGAACAACATCTGGACCAGGAGCAGTGTTGTGTAACCTTTCAAGTGTTATCCGAATGGTATCGGTTGTGATTGTGAGATCTTCTTCCAGCACTACATCCTTACACAATTTTGACAGCAATCCCCGTATCCTCATCCTTACAGCCTCATTTCTTTGGTCCGTCTGCTCAATGTAGCGGGCAAGCAGGGCCTTCCCTTTGCTCTCATCAGATTTGTGCCATATCCAGCCTGTGCTCTGAAAGTCTGGGATGCCTCTGTATTGTGTTGTGCCATTCATGCTCTGATGAAGGCGCCAGAATGTGGCTATTGATTTTTCTGAGCACACTTTTCTACGAAGTCATTCCATTTAGCATCCTTAGCACATAGTTTAAAGTGCTTCATTTTTTGGTCGACCTCTTCTTTCAGACGCTTCAAGAGCTGAGGTTGTGTTCTTCCATTCTTTCTGGCTTTCTGCAATGTCTTGGCCGTTTGTCTCTTGTACCGCCAAGCTTCCTCGACTTCTACGTTCCACCAGGGTGGCTGCGTCCATCTCTCCTGCCTCCTATGAGGAGCGCTCTGTTTCCTATGTCTGATTTTACTAATCATGTCCTGGTCTGTTTTCTCGCAGTGGAATGTGTGGAGCTATCTTGTCTGGCTTCTATTTCTACTTTTCTCAATTAGGAGGACACATGGAAAGTGATCACTTCCGTGGAACCCCAGTGCACTCCACCTGAAAACGGGTGCGAAGGTGGAAGACACCAGTGTCAGGTCTATGACACTATCAGAGTCCCCTGTTCAAGTGGCCATTCTTGTTGCCCTTCCATCATTCAAGCACACTAAATCGACTGACACTAGTGCATTCTCTAGGTCTTCTCCCTGCTTGTTGGTTATGATGTTACACCACTGGTTGCCTCTAGCATTAAATTCTCAGCAGGAAATGACATTCTCTTCATCGAACTCAAAGAGATTCTGCCATTGTTGTGTGTCCACCTTCCCATTACAGGCATACACATTTACAATTACGAAATGAACTGTGGTCTGCACTCTAACCGCATGTACCTGTAATTCTGCACTGTCCCACGCAGACATATCAACCTCAGGTGCTACCATATTGTTGCGCGCAATCTTTTCATTTGTTTGTCTACTGTCCATGATTCACTTCCATAGGTCAGAATTGGCTCTATAAAGCATGATTGAACTCTCTTTCTCATTTCTATTAACATAGACTTGTTGCTTAGATATTTTTCATGTTCTAAAATGCTATTTTGGCCTGAGCTATTCTTTCTGCTTTTTATTTCTGTGGTACATCTTCCATCTGATGTTTTTATTGTGCCCAAGTATTTGATCCCTTGTACTTGTTTCAGATTTGTCCTGTTTATTTTTATGCTGCATGATGGTGACGATTGTTTCTTTGATAAACAAACCTCTGTTTTCTTACTATTGAGACTGAGACCTTTCTTGTTGCTTTCTTTTACTATTATGTCTATCATTTCTTGTAGTTCATTCTCTGTCTCTGCTATTAAGACTGTGTCATCCGCATATCACAAATTATTTATGTTGTGACAGTTGACTTCAGTTCCTTTATTCTCTTCACACAGAATTCTTTCTAGATGAGCAAATCATTTTATTTATTGTTTCTGTATGTAAAATATATTGGTTCAATACCTAGTCTTTTTTTTATAATATAATTTTTTATTCTGTCTATTCTGCCAAGCATTTTTCTTAGACAACTCATCTCTGTGACAAACTTTCTTTTATGCAATGTCACAAGAGACCATGTTTGACATTGGTAGCGCAATATTGGATTGAATATACAATGTACAGATGCTTCTTGGTCATAGAAGATATTATTTTGTGTTGAAGTGTAGGGGATAGCTGACCTAATAATTGGTTTACTTTGTCAGATGTTGGTTCACCCAACCTTAAAGGAGTACAAGATTTTTTCAAGGGAAGAAACATAACATTGGTGTAATGCTGACCACAATACCCAAGTGTGCACTAAAGGTTAAAAATACAAGTTAAAAAAATTATGCATATATACTATATTCCCTATACTTCAGTGAGTGTGATGGATTTTCTTCTTCTCCTTCTCTAATAGGATTAGGTACTTCATTTCACCTAATCAAAAAAAGGAACAAATTCTATTCTATTCTATTCATGGAATCAGTTTCACTGCAGTTGAGGCTTCCCAAATCCACTCCACCGACCATTCCAGCATTTCTCAAAGAGTAAGCAGACTGATTGTTCCTGTAAGGGGTTGATTATAGATACATCTGCTTTTCCCACTAAGTATCTGGATTGAGGGTTAAGGCATAAAAATGCGAAGCTGCAGTAAAGCTGAATGTGAGGAAAAATAAAAAAATTAAAAAAATGGTATGTAAGAAGCTTTACGTGATAAGTGGACGACACAGACTAAACAACGTTTCGGCCCAATAGGCCTTCAGCAGGAACAAAAAAAAAACACACACATACAAAACTAATAACGAAACAACCAAAACAAAAACAATCGAAATGTGTTAAAGAAAACAAAATTATCTATCCTGTCAAAACAAAAGGAAATAGCAACCAAGTGCGGCTGTCGTGAACGTAGAGAAACGTGCAAAAATGTGCGCAAATGCACACAGAACCAGAGGAGTTCACACAGGGGTCAGTGTGCAAACACAAAGGAGAAAGAATAGAATCGTAGACTAACAGGTGTTCAAAAGGCGGTAAGAGTGAGATGTCTGAGAGTGGGGTACAATAAAAACAATGAGGGGTAAGGAGCACAGAAAAAAAGGTATAGAGGAGAACACCAAAGTGTCTCATAAGGAACTAGAGGAGAAGAACTATAAATAGCATGGCATAGTAAGTAGACCAAAGAACCCAAATATGTGCAGTAGAGAAGGCTATGCAAAAGGGAAGGAGCAACCAAAAGGAAACTATGTGTATGAGTGTGATACATTCATACCTCTTGGGGTCAGCGAACCATACTGGACTATGAGGCGATTTTCCAAAGTATAGCGGCTGTGGTCGCCAGAGTGACAAAGGACAATACCAGTGACACGGATGTCGTCTTTGCCCTTGTGATCAGGGGAGTTGAAGTGGGAAGACACCGGAGTACCAGTATTCTGTTGGACAGACCTTATCTGGATTGACCAGGTCAGTTCCCTTTTCCACCTTTAGACTCCTCAGTCTCTCAATATATACATCATTGTCACACCCATTCTCCTCCTTTTCTCTTAAGGAAAGAAGAACAAATGTGGCTGTCCTCTTTGTCGAGAGTAAGGCCACACTCATTGCCAGAGTTGTTTATTGGCTATTTCATTGTCATGTACACCAGCGTGCACTGGACAGTACATCCATGTTAACGCATTCACTTTTAAGTTACCCAATAGCTGCATCGACTCCTGCCACAGACACTGTCTGTCAATCTTCTGTAGTATATTTTGCGAGTCCGTTACCAAGGCTGCATGATTCACACTCTATGTAACCAACATGTTATTGCCGCCATTGCTGCTTCTACCTCCATTCTCATACTGGACACTGCAATGATACATTTGCCAAATTCCCTGGCCACTTTTCTGCCATGTTGGTATGCCACAAAACCCCAACCACTGCACTGTCCATAGGATACAGAACCATCCATGTAGATGTTTGAATCCTGAGGTGAGGACACTTTTTTGATGGATTCCATTGTAACGACTTCGGTAGTTCCATAAGCCCAATAGTGACACTCCCTACTGAGCTGAATGATTACTTTGGTTACTCCTTTTTCTCCATTGTTATTTCTATCCAATCCTCATCTCAAAATCCTAATGTCATTCAGATCATATACTCTCCTTATGGACTCCTCTGCCTCGGCAATCCCGGATTTTCCACACCTGGGGCGCTTGCCCTTGGTTGCACCCAATTCTGAATTCAAGGGATGATTAATGTTCCTCATCACGTTCAAATAAGTCAGGACCTGCGCAGATCTGTCACACTTTAATGCTTGGTAAATCAAGTAAGTACCTCATTGAACAGATAGGTGTATCTCTGGTGCATCCGAGAACTGTCCGTAGGCCCTCATTCTGAACTCTTTCCAAATTTGCGATCTGAGTTGACAAGAGAGTGAGCATACCCAAACCTAAGAGCATCACAGCCTGAATGACCAAGATTAGTATTGATTGCTGGAGGTTCATTCTGGCCATGATCTTGATTGCCTTTTGAATGACATTGCTCACATGTTGATCGAAAGAAAGGGACCTATCAAATGCTATTCCCAGATACTTAATAGTCGGACTCCTCACGATGGTTGCACCATTGAATTTTATGACTGGGAGGGTGTTATTAACTATTCTGTTGTTTAGCGAATACCACATTACAGAAGCCTTGTTTGGATTAATAAGTGCTTTATAGTTATTGCACCAAGTGGTTATCTGATCCACATGTTTGTAACTGCCTAGCCATTTCTGCTCTATCAAGTTTGTGTATATAAGTCATGTCATCTGCAAAGGTGAGGGGGCAACTCGGTCCAACACTATTCAGTTGCACTACCAAGGCAGTGTATGTATTGAACAAAGCAGGTGATAAAGGCGACCCTTGAGGCAATCCTAGCAATATATATCTCGGCTCAGATGTCCAGGTACTGAAATGTAGTACCACTTTCTGTCACACCAGTACTGATGCTACCAAGTGCACCAGCCATGGGTCCAAAGGGGAATATGGTGCCTTGTTCACTGGTTTATTCAGACGACTCAAAGAGGAGTGCTGATTTTCAGAGATCTTCTCTGTTTAATTATTTGTTTTTATTGTTAAAAAGGGATCATGCAAATGTAAGTGTTTTCTATTCAATTGAAAAAAAAAAAGCATATCAATGTACACAGGAATTGTGCCAGTACTTGTCTGAGAGTGGTCAGCAACTTTCACATGTCTGCAAGCATCAAGATCGGAGAACGAAAGAGTTAATCTAGACCTTACTCCACTTCCCAGAAGAGCCCTTGGATAGGAAACAGACTAATCAGTTTAGGTTGGATGGGCACCACCACAGTCAGGGCATTCCCATATCTGCTCTGCCACCCATTCAAAAAACCTTAAAAGTGCTCCACCACTGATTTTTCCTGTCTTGCATTCTTCTTCTTTCTTTCCTCATTTGCCTTTCAGAGTCGAGGGGAGATATAATTTGCGGTCTTTTGCTCTTCTGTTCGCCTCAGCTGCTGTTATTTTTCCTAGTGCTTCTAATATTCTGTCAATCCATCTGATACATGGTTGACCCTTGGGCCCGGTGTTCTTGCACTGTTTATTGATGTCTCGTTGTGTTGTGTTTTGACCAATCTGCCTTGTCACGTGGCCAAAGCATTTTCTCTGTTGTTTCTTTATATATTCAATGGCAGTTTTTATTCCTAGCTTTTTTCTAAGTTTTTCATTTCTGATCTTATCTCTCAGGCTGTTTCCTGTCATTCGTCTAACACACTTCATCTCAGTATAGGTTATTTTTTTTGTTGTTCTTGCATCTAGGCTCCAGGACTGGCATTAGTAGCACAATGTTGGGATGAAGATTGTATTGTAGAGTGCTCGTTTTGCCTCTAAAGTTATTTCCTTGTTGGACAATAGTGGTGATAGCTGTCCAATGATTTGACAAGCTTTGTTGCATCTTGAGTCTATTTCTGCTGTTTGTGAATTGTCGTTTGTCACTAGACTTCCTAGGTATTTGAATTCCTCTACTTGTTTTAGTTGTCTGCCTTCTATAGTTATGTTGATGTTTTGTTTATTTCTGGTGACATTCATAACTTCTGTTTTGTCGATGTTGATTTTCATGTTGTATTTTTTGCCTGTGCTGTTGAGTCTATTTAGGTGTTCTTATAGGTCTTCTATTTTTCCATGTATTAGTGCCTGATCATCTGCAAATAAAAGCTCTTTGATCTCCTTTGTCTCTGATAGGTTGGATATCTTGCATATATAGTCCATGTTTGTAATAAACAATAGGGGGATAGTATGCACCCCTGTCTTATGCCTGATCTAACTTCGAAGTGGTTTGTGTAGTCTGCTGCTGTTCTGAGTGTGCAGCTGCTGTTGATGAAGAGACTTTTAATTAGGTTGGTTAGATGTTGGCTTACTCCATATGTTGTTAGTTGTTCCACAGTTGTTCTATATTCACCCTGTCAAATGCTTTTTCCTTGAAATGAAAGAAATTAGAATCAGAATAGCAAAGGCAGCAACTACTTTAAGAAAGGTTGAGAAAATATGTAAATAAAAAGTCCTAAGCAAAAAAACAAAGCTTAGGTTTTTAAATGATATGTGTTATCCACACTTACATATGCCGGCACAAGCTGGAAAATAACTAAGAAAAAAAAGATAATTAAATACATTCAAAAGAAAATGCCTGATGAAAATACTTTGAATGCAATGGAATGAATTGAAGAACAATGCTGAAATAAAAGAGATGCCATGCAACCAAAAGTCTCATTTATAATCAAGACAAGATGGTGAGAATATGTCAGCTTTGTGATGAAACGAGATAAGAGAATCACAAAGTGTGGATAAAAAATAGAGGGTGACTTATAAAGAAAAAAACTTACACAAAAGGCAACAACAGAAGGCATCAACTCTCTTGCCAATATTGAGGCTGGCTCTGAACAGGAACTTTTGACAAAACAAATTGCAAGTCCTGTGAAAAGTCTGATGAATAACAGCAAACAATTATCGGACATAAGAGTCTTGAAATTTTGCCATATTTTTGGCTTGAAAGGATAATAGAGAGATAAACATATAAGGGTAGATGATGAAGAGATGTAGTTGTTGGGTAAGCACAGAAGAAGAATAAACTGAACAGTGCCTGTGGAAATTATATTGATGATTATTATGGCAGCACTAGACAAAGTTACGATGCTGAATATATATCTTTTTGTGATAAGATAATAACTAAACTAATTTCTCATTGAAGATAAGAAAGAAGGGAACATGCAATTAGCTAAACATTCTCACCTGTTCCCAATGACGACTTCTGATACCTGGGTTACAAATTGTTGACAAAATTGGCATGTTGCTCTTAAACTTGTCAATCTTAGTTTTCACATTGTTAGCAATATGTCTGGGTCCTGGCTGATCAACGAATGCTTTCACCAACTTGTACATTGTTCGCCACATTTCTCCAACTTCTGCCTCAATTTCAATAGAATTAAGGTTTTGAAATGGACCTTCAGATGAAAAAAAAAGATAAAAATTAAATCATCATGATAATCATGTGCCATATTAGTTGACGTAGGCGATTATGTCCTTCCACAATCTTCTATCTACAGTGCATTGTATCAATTCTGTTGTTGACTGTTTTTCATGCCATGACACCAAGCTATCCAGTATTTTCTCTCTTTGTTGTCCGCGATCTCTCATTCCTTTTATTTTGTCAGTTGTAACCAAGTATTCCAACTTTCCTCTTCTCATCATGTGCCTGAAAAATGTTGATTGTTTCTTTCTGATGTTTTTAGGAGCTCTCTTTTTGTGTTTGCATCTTTGAGAATTTCCTCGTTGGACTTTTTAGCTTTCTAGGGAACGTTCAACATTCTTCTGAGAAATCCCATCTCTGGGGCATCTAATCATCTTTTCATTGAGTTATTGAGACTGAGACCTTTTTGTTGCTTTCTTTTACCTTTATGTCTATCATTCCTTGTAGTTTCTTTTCCGTCTCTGTTATTAAGACTGTGTCATCCGCATATCGCAAATTATTTATGTTGTGTACATTTACTTCAATTCCTTTTATGTCTACTATTGATCTCATCATATTTTCATTGTAAAGTGAAAACAAATCCAGCGACAGAACACATCCTTGTCTGACTCCTTGTTTTATATCCTGTTTGGCTGATAAATCTTTTGGCTGCTTTTTGTTGCCAATTAACTCTTTCCGTATGGAAGCTTTTTATCGATGCAATGGAAGAGATTTCAGAGACAAAATTGTTCATGGTTTTAAGAATCAATCTATATATTTATATTTATCCAATACACAACATATTATATATGAGTATTTAGATAATTGAACAAGGTATTAGATTTCACCACTATCAACATGATATAAGACATATAAACAGAATATGGTCTGATGGCGTTCACACTAATAAAATTGAGTGTGGCGCACTATGCTGCTGAACGTACGCAACCGAAATGGAAATGGCGCATCATTCGGCGGAACGTACGGAAAGAGTTAATCTTTTTTTTAATTCTCAGATCCTTGCCATCAATGTTTAATTTCTCATTTGAGTTGAAATTTTTATTTTTGTATTTAACCTAATTTCTTTGGATTTCCATATGTTTCCCAGTGCAATGAAAGCTCCTCTTGCTTTTGATATCCTTCTTTTGGTATCATTTTCTGTTCCTCCCTCTTTATCTATATTACTGCCCAGATATATGTAAGATTGTACATCTAATAGAGGTATTTCTCCTAGTTTTATTTGGTTATTGCCAACTGTATTAATTCTCATAATGTTGGTCTTATCTCTATTAATCTTCAGTCCTAGCTGTTGTGATCTCTCATCAAGTATGCTCATTTTATCTTGCATCTTGCATCTGTTGATGGCTGTGTGCTAGGAGAGCTATGTCATCAGCAAAGTCTAAATCATCAAATTGTTTGGTCAGTGACCACTGGATCCCATTTCTGTTGTTTTGAGTTATTTTCATAATCCAATCTATGGCCAGTAGAAAGAGAAATGGAGACAGAAGGCACCCCTGCCTTACTCCTGTTCTTATTTCAAATGCTTCTGTAAGCTGTCCTTCATGCACCACACTACATTTCGTTCCTTCATACATTGTTTTTATGAGATTAATAAACTTTATGGGGATTCCGTAATGACTCAGCAACTTCCAAAGCATTCTTCTGTCTAAACTATTAAATGCCTTTTCGTAATCTATGAATCCAATATAAAGTGGGGATTTTAGTTCTAAACTTTGTTCACCTATTATACGTAGAGTAGTTATTTGATCAGCACATGATCTGTTCTCCCTAAAACCTGCTTGTTCATCTCTCAAATGTTTCTCTATGGCCTCTTTTAGTCTCTCCAGAATGATTCTGCTTAATATTTTCCCTGGCACTGATAGTAGCATAATTCCCCTATAATGTGTGCACTCCTGTAAACTTCCTTTCTTTGGTAGTTTGATCATATAACCTTCTTTCCAGTCTTTAGGTATTTCTTCCCTCTCCCAAATTTTATCTAATAGATTATGTAGCATCTTGGTAGAGGTGTTAATATCTGCTTTGATGGCTTCCGAAGGAATTTCATCTGGTCCTGTGGCTTTACCATTTTTTTAATAGTTTGATGGCTTTCATTATTTCTTCTTTCTTGGTTTTCCACAGTTAACGTGTAACTCTTCTTCTGCTGGTAGTATATCTGGAGGATTATTTGAGCCGGGTTTATTCAAAAGTTCTTTAAAGTGCTCTTTCCATCTCTTCATTTGTTCCCTTATATTACTAAGCAGATTTCCTTTCTTATCTTTAAGAAAGGCATTGATCTGTTTGTATTTTCCGCTTAATTTCTTTGTGCTGTTGTACAGTTCTTTCATATTCCCTTTATTTGCTGCTATTTCTGCATCTTTAGCTAGTTAATCTATATATTTCCTCTTATTCCTTTTAATGCATCTTCTCACTTCTTTGTTCACCTCTGTGTTAGCTTCCTATGTCTTGGCTTTATTACTTCTCCTTTTGCTTTTATTTATGTCTGCTTTTTTGTTCTTTCTTTCTTTAATTTTGTCCAGGGTCTCTGCTGTCATCCATGCCTTGTTCTTATGTTCTCTTTTCCCTAGTGTTTCTTCGCATGTCTCTTTCCATATATCTTTTACCTGTTTCCAATGATCTTCTATATTTATTGTATTTTCTAGTTGTTGGAGGACTTGGTATTTGTTTGATATTGTAACTGCAAATTTATCTTTAATTCCTTGTTCTTTAAGAAACCCTACATTGAAATACTTTCTACCCTTATTTGTTGTAGTATACCTTTTTAGTTTAATTTTAAGTTTGGCTATCAGAAGATGATGATCAGAAGCTACATCTGCCCCTCTATATACTTTTTTTTGATATTACATACATCATAATAAAGTTTTTTAAAGTTGTTATAATATTTAGATATGCACTCATGTCATAATATTCTTTTCTTAAAGATGCTTTGAAAAAACTTTAGATTTTGAGCCAGTACAGTAAGAGTTGACCTGTACCTATGCATGTGAAAGTTGAAAAGCTACAAAATGGACTGAGAAAAAACTAAAGGCCTTTAAATACAAATGCTTAATGAGGACATTTTGTGTACTTTATTTTCTTCCTCTTTCTTCACTCTCTCTAGTACTTGCTCGGATGTCAAGAAAGATAAAAAAGTTCTGGTTCTAGCCCATTGTGTACAGTGGAAGAATAATAGGAATTATAATAATAGAAACTCAAGACTAAGGTATGAGATATATAGAGATAAGACTGTTCAAGATGGTGTCCATGAGTGAACAGTATTTTCCATTACAGTGTGTGTTGTTTCGAAATACGCCGGTTACATGTGGTGTGCTTCTTGGATTTCATGTTCTGCTCATGCCTGTTGTGGTTGTTTAACTTCTGACAGGCTGGTTGATGATGGAAATTCTCGTTGTTAAGTGCATATTTATCTTCTTTTCATTTGAGATAGACCTATCATTGATAGGTTATTGGTTTCAGGCAGACGGAAAAGTCCATTCTGAATTGTACAAAGTCTGTGACGGTGGATGGGGCGAAAGAGTCAGCAATTACCAACGGCCCAGAAAGTGAAAACAGCAAAGTGTGTGGTACACAAGAGGCATGTTCATGACATGAAAGACGAATGTGACTGACCACCATGAAAGAGATTGGAGCCTCATCACATACTAGTCCAGACGAATCCATGGAGAGGAATTTGAACTTATGTCGGAGGAAAGTTCTTAAAATAAGTACATGGAATGTTAGGACTCTATATCAAGAAGGGAAATTAGAAAATCTGATTCAAGAAGCAGAACGGATAAACATATATATTTTAGGCATATCAGAGACAAGATGGAAAGAATGTGGGTACATAGAGGACGAAAAATATACATTTATATATCCAGGAAACACAACAGAACATCAAAGAGGGGTAGGAATGCTAATAAAATGCGAGCTACAAAAATATATAAGTACTCACTGGACATACAATGACAGGATTATACTACTCAAGATGAAAGCAAGACCATTCGACATAACAATAATACAGCACCTACTCAAGACTAGACAGATGAACAAATAGAGGCATACTATTAAGACCTAAATAAAGTTATGAAGCAAGTGAAATCTTCAGACATCTTGATTGTAATGGGTGACATGAATGCTATAGTAGGAAAAGGTAAATATAAGACCATTATAGGAAATCATGGTTTAGGAAAAAGAAATGACAGAGGAGAAAGATTAATATAATTCTGTGAAGAAAACAGGCTAATAATATGTAACACCTACTTTGAGCAAGAGAAAAGGAAACTATACACATGGAAAAGCCCTGGAGATAAGAAGAGGAATCAAATAGATTACATAATGATAAAATAAAGGTTCCGTAACAGCGTAAAGAAAGCTGAAACCTATCCAGGAGCAGATATTAATTCAGATCACAATCCTGTAATGATTAAAATGAAAATCAAACTAAAGAGAAACAAGCAAAAGTGTAATTCATCAACAATACCACTAGATATAACAGCTTTAAATCAAAAAGATATTAAAGATACCTATACAATACAAGTAAGAACACATATCAGAAGCTGCTAGAAGACGGAATTGAGCAATACAGAAGAGAAAATCCTGATGAAAAAGTCACAACCAAATGGCAATGCATAAAGAAAAGCATACAAGAAACTTGCGACACCTTACCAAAAAAATAAAAGAATAGAACAAACAAAAATGGATAACTGACAATATCTTAGAAAAAAATGGAAGAAAGGAGACAAGCGAAGAACACTGCCCAATATAATAAAATAGATAATGAAATACGCAAAATATGCAAAAAGGCAAAAGAAGACTATCTATTGACCTTTCGAGCCGTAACCGGCCCATAGGGCGTAGACCAAGATACACCTTCTCCTATATGGATTTTTTTGTTCTAGCAGTTTTCTTTTAAAGATATTTTATCAAATCTCGCCATCTGTCTCTGTTCTGTGCAAGCAGTTCTATCTCATTGAGGGAGCCGACTCCTGCTGCTCTTGCCTCTCTCATCAATGTTCTTCTCAGTGTCTCCCTGGGTCTTCCTCTTTTTCTTTTACCTGTTGTTTCCCATATGAGGGCTTGCTTTGCTATTCGGTTATTATCTCTTCTCATCACATGTCCAACGTATGACCATCGTCTTTTCTTTATTACTGAAGATATTAGTGGTTGATTGGCGATTTCTCTAATTTCCTCATTTGTTTTGAATTCGTTCCATGCTATACCAAGTATTTTCCTTAGACATTTATTTTCGAATGCGTTCAACTTTGTTTCTATATCTCTTGTTGTTTTCCAGCTTTCACACGCATACGTAAGGGTTGATAGTACATTTGATTTGAATAGCCTAAGTTTTGTGTTTGTGCTGATAAGTTTTGATTTCCACAACTTTTCAAGGCTTCTGAAAGACATTGCTGCTTTAGCTATTCTGATTTTAATTTCTTTGCTCGTATCCCCTTCTCGATCAATGTGACTTCCAAGATAGATAAAGTGATCGATCTCTTCTACTGGTTTGTTTTCCATGTATATTTTGTCACCTGTTGGAATTAAACTAGTCATGACTTTAGTCTTTTCATGATTGATCTCAAGCCCAATTTTGCTGGCTATTGATGATAGTTCATTTGTGTTTTCCTGCATCGTTTTTATCTGACTGCTGATGAGAACTATGTCATCAGCAAAGTCGAGGTCCTCCAAATGGTCTCCTTGTATCCATTCGATGCCTTTATTACCAGTGCAGCATTTCTTCATTATGAAGTCCATAACAATTCCAAATAACAAGGGCGATAAAATACATCCTTGTTTAACCCCAGTTTCTATTGGGAAACATTCGCTCAGTCCTTCCTCTGTTCGAACTGCACATGTGTAACCATCATACATGTCTTTGATAATATTTATGATTTTTGATGGTAAACCATATTGCTTCAGAATTTTCCACAAAGAATCTCTATGAATACTATCAAATGCTTTTTTGAAGTCGATGAAGTTAAGTACAAAAGGTTTTTGCTTTTCAATGTGTTCCTCCAATATAAGTCGTAGAGTGAAAATGTGGTCAATACAGCTTCTCCCTTTTCTAAACCCAGCCTGTTCTTCACGCATTACTGTATCTATTGAATCCTGTATTCTATTTAGGATGATTTTGCAGAATAACTTTGAGGCAACTGACAAAAGTGTCACGCCTCTCCAGTTGTTACAATCTCTAAGATTGCCCTTTTTTGGGATCTTAACAATGATTCCTTTTTTCCATTTATGAGGCGTCTTCTCTGTTTTCCAAATGATGTTGAACATTTTTTGGAGATGTATTAGATTATGGCTATCAATTGCCTTGAGGATCTCAGCTGTTAACTTATCCTCTCCAGCAGCCTTGTTATTGGTCATAAGCTTTAAGGTGGTTTCTATTTCACTCAAGGTGAAGTCATCTAAATTTACATTTAATTCTGCTGCTGGTGTTTCAGTTTCAAAATCTATTAAACTGTGGGGTAGTGGACGGTTAAGAATTTCTTTGAAGTGTTCCGCCCAACGGGCTTTTATGTCTGCGCTTGTTGTTAGCATTGATCCAGATTTGTCTAGAATTGGTGTTCCACTGGATGTATAGGTGTTTGTCAGCATCTTTTGCACAGTATAAAGAGTTCTGCTGTCTCCTGTAATTGCAGCTGTTTCTGCTTTCTCTGCCAAATTGTCTATATAAGCTCTTGTATCTCTTCTTGCTGAACTTTTCACTTTGTTGTCTAATTCTTTGTATGTTGCTTTTGCCAGAACCTTTCCAAGATCTGTCTTTACATTAGTCATGGCTCTCTTCGCTTCTCTTCTTTCTTTGATGTATTTCCACGTGGTGTCTGAGATCCAAGCTCGTTTTTCCATTTTCTTCAGTCCAGCACTTGCTTCTGCTGCTGTCATTAGTATTTTGCTCTGTGAGTCCCACATCTCATTGATATCTAAGTCTATTTCACCGAGTGCTGAATAACAATTACTTAGCTCTATGTTAAACTTTTCCTTTATGGCTTCATCTTTCAGTTTATGACTATCAATTTTATGTGTAATTGACCTCTTCTGTTGGTTTCTAAATTTTAATCTTATTTTCCCAATGCACAGGTTGTGGTCACTATTAACATCAGCACCTCTGTAAGCTCTTACATCTATTAATGATGATCTGAATTGTTGTTTAATACATAGGTGGTCAATTTGATTGGAGGTTCTATCATCAGGAGATATCCATGTTGTTTTGTGAATATTTTTGTGTGGAAATAATGTCCCACCTATAACTAAATTTTCTATTAAACATAATTCTATTAATCTTTCTCCATTCTGACTAGTATTATCACAGCCTTCTCTCCCCATCACAAAAAGAAGACTGGCTCAGCCAAAAATGTATAGAAATAGAAACTATGGAAAGCAAATAAGACTTAAGAGGAATGCACATAGAAATAAAGAGAATGACTAATTAAAAAAAAAAAAGTCACTGAAGGTGGATGCATTGCAGACAAAAAAGGAAAAATGTAACAGACAATAAAGATATAATAGATAGATGGCAGGAATATATAACAGAACTATTTCATGATCAAAGGGACAAGAAACCAATCATAAAATGTACATCAGGCTATAAAATCTTAAAATCTGAGGTGGAAAAAGCTATAAAAACAATGAAAAAGGGAAAAGCAGCAGGACCTGACAGCATACAGATAGAGATTATACAGGCAATAGAGGATTTTGGCATTGAAGTGATTACAGACATATGAATCGATATATATACCACACAGGACACATACCAAATGAACTAAAAACATCAACTTTCATTGCACTGCCTAAAAAAAATGGTGCAGTTGAATGCAGTGACGTTAGAACAATAAGCCTAATGAGCCATGTTACAGAAATCTTGCTAAAAGTTATACAAGAAAAGATTCAGAATAAAATCAATACTGAATTAGATGAGCAGCAATTTGGATTTAGGAAAAATAGTGGGACAAAAGAAGCCATATTCTGCATGAGAACATTAATCGAAAAGTACACAGAAGTAGACAAACCAAAATATGCCTGTTTCATAGACTACACCAAAACTTTTGATAGAATACAACACAAACAACATATAGAATGCCTAAAAGAGATACATCTAGATGACATGGACATACGACTAATATGTAGTCTATACTGGGAGCAAACAGCAATAATAAAATATAACAAAGAGAACTCTACACCCATTGATATAAAAAGAGGAGTAAGACAGGGATGCATCCTATCACCAAGCTTGTTCAATCTATACACTGAGTAAATTTTTAAAAACACCATAGAGATGCCAGGCCTACAAATTAATGGATAGATAATCAATAACCTAAGATACTGATGATACTGTACAAGTTTCGTACTTTACCTTTACCTTTACTGTACTACTAGCAGAAAATCCTAAAGATCTACAACAATTACTTAATGAAATAAACATGGCAAGTAAAAAATATGGACTAGATATGAATATCAAAAAGACTAAAACTATTATCATAAACAAAGAAAATACTCAAAACCCACAATGGATATCAAAATTCAAGTGGATATCAAGGTGGAGACAGTTCAGAACTACAACTACCTTGGACATACTATAACAAGTGATAGAAAATGTAAAACTGAAATAAACAAAAGAATAAGAATGGAAAAAAGTACTTTTAATGTCATGAAGAACATACTAACATCAAAACAAATAAATCTAGGGCTAAAACTAAAAATAGCAAAATGTTACGTCTTTTCAACATTCCTATATGGTGCAGAAACATGGACATTAGACAAGAAAACAAAACAGAGAATTGAAGCCTTTGAAATGTGGATATATAGAAGAATAGGTAGAATTGGATGGAAGGAAAAGAAAACAAATGATGATGTCTTAAAACAACTAAAAATGAAAAGAGAACTACTAAACACAATTCAAACAAGATTAATGCAATTTTTAGGCCATGTTAAAAGACACAGAAGCCTACTAAAAGTAATCCTGGAAGGGAAAATACAAGGTAAAAGAGGCAGAGGCAGACCAAGACTAACATGGATGAGTAACATCAAAAGATGGACAAACCAGCCTATGACAACCTGCACCATCAAAGCAAGAGACAGAGCAGAATGGCGCTCTATGGTAGCCAACCATCGATGCGGAGATGGCACTCGATGATGATGAGAGATAAGAGAAATAGCCATGCAACCAATAATCCCATACACAATTAGGAAGAGAAGTTGGACATATGTTTGGCATGTGTTGAGAAGAGACAACAAGAGAATTTCATAACAGGCTCTTATATTGGAAATATCAGGATATAGAAAAAGAGGAAAACCTAGAGAGACACTAAAAGAACACTGATATAAGAAGCAAAGTTGGCAGGCTGAGGTTGAGATTGAATGCGATGATTATCGCACAATAAGCCTTATGAGTCATATGACTAAGATATTACTAAGAATCATCATGTGAAGAGTGCGAAACAAAATCAGTCCAGATTTTAGCGATGAACAGTGTGGTTTTGTTAGAGATAAAGGAACAAGCAATGCCATTTATATAATAAGATCTTTAGTAGAAAGAGCCATAGAGGTGAAGACAGATCTATACCTATGTTTCATAGATTACACCAAGGCATTTGACAAAGTAAAGCACCAAGAAATAATCAAAATTTTAGAAAGTATAAACGTAGACAGCAAAGATCTAAGAATAATAAAGAACATGTACTGGCAACAAACAGCAGCCATAAGAACTGGAAACCGATTGGGAATGTTTCAACAAATAAAACAAGGTGTTAGACAAGGTTGTGTACTGTCACCATATTTGTTTAATATTTATAGTGAGATTATTTTAAGATCCATAAGGGACATGCCTTGAATAACAATTGGAGGTCATAATATAAATAGTCTAAGGTATGCTGATGATACAGTCTTAATCGCTAAGAGTGAAAATGAGTTACAAGAAATGTTGGACATTATAGTGAAATTAAGCAAAAATAAAGGACTCAGCCTTAATAGCAAAAAGACAGAGGTAATGGTAACAACAAAGTAAAAGACATCACCTCAGTGCAAAATAAAGACAAGTGGAACAATATTAAAACAGGTAAATGAATTTAAATATTTGGGAACTTTGTTAACCTCAGACGGAAGATGTACAAAAGAGGTGAGATGCAGAATGGCTCAGGCAAAAGTAGCTTTCCAAAAAATGAGGAAGATACTATGCAATCCATTTTTGACAATAGAAACAAGAAAAAGAGTTCTTAAATTTTATGTAGAGCCAGTCTTAATATATGGATGCATATCATGGACAATAAGACAACAGACAAGAAAACCACTGGAGTCTGTAGAAATGTCGTTTTACAGAAGAATGTTGAGATTACCATGGACAGCTAAGAAGAGTAATGAAGATGTTCTGAGAGAGGTCAAAGCAAAAAGTGAGCTAATTTCCAATATTAGAAAGAAACAATCATCATTTTTTGGCCATGTAATGAGAAGAGAACAACTGGAATATATTGTAACAACTGGAAAAATTGAGGGACGAAGAAATAGAGGGAAGCAAAGAGAAAAAATAACAGACAGCTTAAGAGAATGGCTTGGCAGAAGGTCAACAACAGAAATGATAAATAGCTGCCGAGATCGAAAGTTGTGGAGAGACATGATCACCTACACCAGTAGGCCCGGTACTTGATGATGATGATAAGAAGCAAAGTTGGCAGGCACATTCTTTGAATAAGATCAAACATCTCACCCAGAATAGAGATGGATGTAGAAGGACATTATGAACCATGAGCCCTATGAGACATCTAATGGCCCCCGGAAAGTTCAAGATCAATATCAAGTTCTCTAAAGAACACTTAGCAGCAGTTGTCAGTTCATACTGATTTCTTTCCTGTCTTAGTTGTTGTTTTCTTCTCTTCAGTAAGACTGTGTCCACCAATATTTACAGCAACCATCTGACATGTAAGTGAGGTCAGTATATTCTCTGTATTAACCCCTTCATTACCAAACTTTTATCCAAAAAAAAGTACCACCTGGTACCAGAGAAAACATTTTGGCAATACCATGTATTCTTTAGAGAGGCATATCTCTGGAATTACTGCACCCATCTGCTTAATTTATATAAGTTTGTTGAAGCGAAATGGATGAGGAATTTGAATATGTGACATTATGTATGTGTGTGTGGTGATTTAGTAATAAGTAAAAAAAAAATGTTTTTTTTAGTGCTAGTAGACTGTATCTGCCCTGACAGTAGTTCCAAGTGTAGAGGTACTGGGTTGTATGTCAACAGAGTAGCTGATACTACAGACAGGAACTGCTGTGACTCTAGAACTTGATTAGATAGTAAAAACACATCACTATCTGTAATGTTAAATTCCTCTTCTGAAGGCATATGCACACCATCAGTGTTATCCAAATCCATCTTCTCGCTATCAAAATCACAAAAAGTTTCTTCATTAATGATTATTTCACAATATTCAACAGCAGAAAATAATGATCGCTTTCAACCTGATGCCATTTTTTATGAAAATGCCGGTGAAGCCTTCTAAATCACTATTTAGTACATTTTCCTGAATAGAACTGAAAAAACTCAAAGAATAAAACCAATAGAAGAGATATAATCAAAAAAAGTCATGGTGGCAATTATTGGTCCCTTAATAAATGAACAATAAGGGTTTAAATGAGTGATGAGATATCTCGTCCTTGGTATAGGGCTTAAGGAAAATATGTGCAAATTATCTTGTTGATGGGAAGGAAGGGGTTAATTAATGATCTAGTGAATAATTTAATATTGTTTCTTTTATTCATAAAGACAACCTATCTGTATCTCTTTCAGCAATTTGCTGAAATATTTTATCACCAAGAAAGAACATAGAAGTGTTAGCTGAAACAAATAAATGGAAACAAGAAGCTTCAAAGAAGATTTTAGATTGGTTTGTCTAAAATGATGTTAACTCAAAGGAGCAATGTGATGCTATGAAAAGGTAAGACAGTTTTTAAAAAAAATGAGAAAGTGCAAAAAGACAACGCAATAAAAATTTAAAAAAAAATAATACTATGAAAAGGCAATTTTTAAAAATGATTCAAAAGGCAGGTGAAAACATAAAGTTGAAAAAAATGTATGTACCACAGGGGAGGTCAAAAAGTAATGCACACCAATTTTTTTCTCGGAAACTATTCGGGCAAAATGTGTGAAATTTTCACAGATTGTAGCTGAACATCCCCTTGACACTACCTATTTTTCAACATAATCTCCGTCCAAGCGTATTGCCTTACGCCAACGCGAAACTAGGTCATGAATGCCTCGTTTGTACCAAGTTTTGTCCTGCTCGCGTAGCCATTTTTTAACTGCACGGATCACATCCTCATCATTGTCAAAGTGTGTCCCACGCAGGAATTTTTTGAGTGGTCCAAACAGATGGAAATCTGAGGGAGCCAGATCAGGGCTGTAAGGAGGATGGAGCAGTACAGTCCAACCAAATTTGTTGATTGCTTCCTGTGTTACCAGACTTGTGTGAGGGCGTGCATTGTCATGTTGAAGCAACACATCTGCAGATGGCTTATTAGGCCGAACTCTGTGGAACCGATTTTTGAGTTTTGTCAGTGTATTGATGTAAGCTATCGAGTTGATTGTCTCACCTCTTGTCATTACATCAACAAGAATCACACCATCAATGTCCCAGAAGACAGTGATCATCACCTTTCCGGCTGATGGAGATGTTTTGAATTTTTTTCTTTTTGGTGACTGCGGATGATGCCATTCCATTGACTGCATTTTTGTTTTAGGCTCATAATGATGTGCCCACGTTTCGTCACCTGTAACAATTTTTGACAAAAACATTTCTCCTTCAACACCGAAACGCTCCAACAATTCAGAACAGAATGTTTTCCTTTGAACTCTGTGATCATTTGTTAGGCACCGAGGAACCCATCGAGCGCAAATCTTTGAATATCCGAGAGTTTTAAAAATTGCGATTGCACTTCCCTTGCTGACTGTAAGCTGTAATGCCAATTGCTGACTAGTGATACGCCTATCCTTACGAATAATGGCATTAGCCCGGTTTAACATGTCTGTGCTGGTAGCCGAGGCAACACGTCCAGAACGCTGTAAATCATGTAGCTCCACTCGTACACTTTCTGCAGCTTTAATTCTCTGAACCCAGCGACTAACTGTGCTCCTATTGACTGCAGAACATTTGTACACTGCACACAGTCGTTTATGAATGTTTGCCACAGTTTCTTTTTCAGCAACCAGAAATTCTATGACAATTCGCTGTTTGTAACGGACATTGTTGACAAGCTCCATTTTAACGGTTCATAGATTGCGTAATATTTATCAGAATGCTGTGCAATTTGGTGCACATAATTGGAAAATGTCATATTCCAAGTGTGCAAAATTTCATATTCCTATCTTTATTATTAGCCGAGAAAAAAATTGGTGTGCATTACTTTTTGACCTCCCCTCGTAAGTACCAAAAGAAAGTGTATTGAAGGTTGACAATATTGCACAGAAATAGAGCACAAAAAATGTTACTAGTATGTGGTGCAAATTTTCAGTACTGACCATTGGTCCAAATTTCATTCTTTGTATAAAAATTGTAGGCAGTTCTCCATAACTTGTCATAAGGCTCCTTCAGCTGAATCATGTTGGCAAGCTGGGGAAATGGTGTTATTTCCCACTCCAGCAACTTCTGCTCATTCTGAAGCTGCTCCAGCTCTTCTCTGGCCATTTCAAAACTCAACTGAAGACGCGTCAGCACCTCAACATTGTTTCTCATCTCATCAAGACTCATGTACTAAAAAAAAAAAATCAACAGAAAATTACTATTGATTTTAAAGTATAATAATCTGATTTATTACCAATGGTTAAAAAAGTATATTATGATTGAGTGAAGTTTATACACTTTCTGTGCTTTGACCGTATGCATAGATTAAACTGAAGTTTTTTACCTGAAAAAAATATATATTGGTAAACAACATTATGCTTTGTAGATAAATGAATGTGCTTTTGTGACTGCTAATAAAAAACAACATTTAAATGTGCTGATGAAAAAAGAAGGAAAGTAAGGGATTACCTTCACACATAAAAAAGAGACATATTAAAAACATGGTAGTGGTAGCTATATTTTTCAATGACACTTTATGAGTGATGTGGCCTGAATAACAAAGGCCACCTTTTATCCTCAGAAAAAAAATCTGGCTCACATTTTCAGAAA
Organism: Megaustenia siamemsis; assembly: GCA_032433765.1. NCBI lineage: Eukaryota > Metazoa > Mollusca > Gastropoda > Stylommatophora > Ariophantidae > Megaustenia > Megaustenia siamemsis. Next base: position 39,875,726 of record JAVIAB010000117.1, on the reverse strand, counting down.
CTTGGTGATGCTATAATAACTTGCTTGGGGGCAAAGGCACCTGTGATGAACAGGGCTGAAAGCAATCAGCAACTCATTGATGAGTTCTTGCACCAGGATCAATGAACCAGAACTACCCAAACCCCAATCCACCTCTTTTTGGTGCCCTTAGAAACAGACCAACCAGTCTAGCATGGCCAAATAAAAAGGGATCATGAGGAAAGGCATCTCAGTACTCAAAGTGCAATGCTAAAGATGTGTTGGGTCAAAAGACATAAATTAAATGACAATATAAGGTTTCCATGCCCACTTAATACTCTTTTAATAGAAGGTGTTGAAGATGACAAAAAGAACATTTCTTTAATTTTTGGGTGAATGTAACCAAAAAGAGGCTTGCTGAAATGTGCTTGTAGATTTTAAAAATAAATAAATGTCATAAACAACTTTTTAAATCACTTAAAAATTCATCAATTTCCATAAAAACAAGGCATAACCTGCAATACTTTCTTTTAGTGACCATTAATTATAATTAAAAATTAGTGTATTCAATACAATTACAACTTCTTCTTCCTTCCTTCCTTATTTGCCTTTCAGCGTTGAGGGGAGATATAATCTGCGGTCTTTTGCTTTTCTGTTTGCCTCTACTGCTGTTATGTTTCCTAGTGCTTCTAATATTCCGTCTATCCATCTTTTTCATGGTCGGCCCTTGGATCTGGTGTTCTCGCAACATTTATTGAGGGCTCATTGTGTTGTGATCACTCTGCAATTACAATTGTTGGAAATGTTTTTTTTTCACTTTATAGTTTGATCTAACATTTATTTAACTGTCCTCACTGGAAAAAGTATGGAGCCGCGATAGCTCAGTGGTTTGTGAACAGGACTACAAAGGACAAGAGGTAGGGTTCGATCACAACCGACGGATTCTGGGTTCTAACAATCTATCTATTGACCTTTCGAGCCGTAGCCGACCCATAGGGCGTAGACCAAGATACTCCTTCTCTTATCTGAATTTTTGTTCTAGCAGTTTTCAATTCTTTAAAGATATTTTATCAAATCTCGTCATTTGTCTCTGTTCTGTGCAAGCAGCTCTATCTCAGTGAGGGCTGCTCTTGCCTCTCTCATCAATGTTCTTCTCAGTGTCTCTCTGGGTCTTCCTCTTACCTGTTGTTTCCCACATGAGGGCTTGCTTTGCTATTTGGTTATTATCTCTTCTCATCACATGTCCAACATATGACCATCGTCTTTTCTTTATTACTGAAGATATTAGTGGTTGATTGGCAATTTCTGCTAATTTATACATTCTGTATCAGGTCTATGTTTCATTAACAAAATTGTTTTTATGATAGTGGCTTGTTAAACCTTTGATCAACGGTTCTATACCAAGCCGGAGAAAAATAATTCCTCCATCTTGGATAAAACTGGAAACAACATTCCAGGTTCATCCAGCCTTAAATAGGTACCGGATTTTTTTCTGGGAAAGTAATGCGACACAAGCGTAATACCGACCACATTACCCCGAAAATCATGTGCTGAAGGTCTGAAAAATGTATGATCACTAACACTATATTCTATATACGCCACTTGGCATGACAGGGCTCTTTACTTTACTTAATGGAAAAAGTGAACAAAAATAGTATAGACATTTTATTGACGCCACCAAACTAATTAAGACAATTTCTCATGTGAAATATTAAAATATTACTTGTTGAATAAGTAATGATTTAGTTTAGTTGACCATTCATCTTTCTTGCACATTATGAAGGCCATAAGTGCTTAGATCACCTCTGAAGTATATCCTTCTACTTGCAGCAACTAATGACACAGATATTGTGTTGGTTGACAAGTCTTCTTTGGCATCTCCCACCATCTCCCTTATAATTTGCTTCAATCAGTTAGGTTGCAAATTTGTTACATGAAGTTATGGTGCTCCCAAGATAAACTACTTTAACCCTAAATACATTCATAAAATTACCACCAAAAAATACAAATTCTTGAAAGACAGTTTACATCCGCCGCCCCCCTAATTACTACTTCCAGTGACCCCTGAGCGTTGGATTTATTTCCTTTTATGGGGTTAAGGCAAAGAAATGGAAATGAACGCATAAAAATGTGAAGCTGCAGTAAAGCTAAATGTGAGGGAATATTTCCTTTTATGCTGGAATTTTTTTTTCCAAATGCATTGTAAAATGTATGACAGTATTGTAGAAAAAGGGCTGTATTTTTAAAATATAAATTTCGTCAACTTTAAAGAAATTCTATTTTTTTTTTTAATGAAGGGAAAATCTCCTTGGTCATCGGCAAGACCACAAACAAACCTTTGTAACACAGGATTGACAGCGAACAATGCTTTCAGCAAGTCGAACATACGGTTGGATTGACGGACTGATGGCGACAGTGTAAATATACAACATAACACCTCTGGCAGCCACAGCACCATGCGCTCAAATTTCAGAATAAATAAATAAATATAAATGCCATAAATCTAATGTAACCTAAGAAATTATTAAAGCATCCGATTTTGCGTGTGCCTGCTTGGTTAACACGCAGCTGTGTAGCAAAAGTTAAAAGAAAATACTATTTTTGTCAAATGTAACATTTAAGTGGTATTAATTTTTACACCTCCAGAAAATGTTGAACATCATTTGGAAAGTAGAGAAGGTGCCTCATAAGTGAAAAAAGGAATCATTGTTAAGATTCCAAAAAAGGTCAATCTAAGAGATTTAACTACTGGAGAGACGTGACACTTTTGTCAGTTTTGAAAGTTATTCTGCAAAATCATCATGAATAGAATAAAGGATTCAATAGATACAGTAATGAGTGAAGAATAGGCTGGGTTTAGAAAAGGGAGAAGCTACCTTGACTACATTTTTACTCTAGGACTTATATTGGAGAAACACATTGAAAAGCAAAAACCTTTTGTACTTCATCAACTTAAAAATAGCATTTGACAGCATTCATAGAGATTCTTTGTGGAAAATTATCAGGCAATATGGCTTACCATAAAAAATCATAAATATTATCAAAGACATGTATGATGGCTACACATGTGCAGTTCGTAACGAGGAAGGACTGAGCGAATGTTTTCCAATAGAAATTGGGTTTAAACAGGGATGTATTTTATCGCCCTAGTTATTTGGAGTTGTTATGGACTTCATAATAAAGAAATGCTGCACTGGCAACAAAGGCATCCAATGTCTACTAGGAGACCATTTGGAGGACCTCGACTTTGTAGTTGACATAGACCTCATCAGCAGTCAGATAAAAACAATGTAGGAAAACACAAATGAACTATCAATAGCCAGCAAAATTTGGCTTGAGATCAAATATGAAAAGCTTAATTCCAACAGATGATAGAATATACAAGGAAAACAAACCAGTGGAAGAAATCGATCACTTTGATCTTAATGTGTTTCTGTGCTAGCCATGGCTCATATCTTAGTGTGTTTCTGTGCTAGCCATGGCTCATATCTTAACTTGTGTGTGTGTGTGTGCTAGCCATGGCTCATATCTTGGTGTGTTCATGTTAGTCATATCTCATATCTTGGTGTATGTCCGTGTTAATCATGTCTCATATCATTGTGTGTGTCCATGTTTAGTCACATCTCATATCATAATGTGTATCTATGTTAGTCATGTGTCATATCTTTGTGAGTGCATGTCTGTGTTAGTCACATCTCATATCCTTGCGTGCATGTCTATGTTAGTCACATCTCATACCTTTGTGTGTGCATGTCTATGTTAGTCATGTCTCATATATGTGTGCGTATGTCTATGCTAGTCACATCTCATATCTTAATGTGTATCTGTCTATATTAGTCATGCCTCATATCTTTGTATGTTTGTGTTCAGTCACATCTCATATCTTAATGTGTATCTGTGTTAGTCATGTGTCATATCTTTGTGAGTGCATGTCTGTGTTAGTCATATCTCATATCTTTGTGTGCATGTCTATGTTAGTCACATCTCATATCATTGTGTGCATGTCTATGTTAGTCACATCTCATACCTTTGTGTGTGCATGTCTATGTTAGTCACATCTATCTTTGTGAGTGCATGTTTATGTTAGTCATGTCTCATATCTTTGTGTGTGCATGACTGTGTTTAATCATATCTCATATCTTAGTGTGTGTATCTGTGTTAGTCATATCTCATATTTTATATGAGAGTGTGTCTGTGTTAGTCACATCTCATATCTTAGTGTGTGTATGTGTCTGTGTTAGTCATGCCTCATATTGTCGTGTGCATGTCAGTGTTAGTCACATCTCATATCTTTGTGTGTGCATGTCAGTGTTAGTCACCTCTAGTGACTCAGGCAGATGGTGCTCGTAAACCTGGGAGGGCCGACTATCTAAGGGCAGAATCCCCCTACAGGAAAGACAATCTGTTGCCTTGCATGAAGATTGGGGACAATCAAAGGCTTAGGAAAGCAAACCTGAATAATATGCTGGCTGAAATCAGATGCACTGGGCCACTGGCGCAGAACACAGTGCAACGTTTTAACAGGTATTCAATCAGAGCGGATCTATCAGAGCGGACTCTAATTATGATGTTCTGCCTGGGGTCAATCAATTCACTTAAACAGACAGCTGTCTTCATGTGAGAGTCTGGAATCCTACTCTGAATGAGTCTTGATCGCAGAGAGAGAGAGAGAGAGAGAGAGAGAGAGAGAGAGAAATAAAGTTGAATGCATTCAAAAATAAATGACTAAGGAAAATACTTGGTATAGCATGGAACAAATTCAAAGCAAATGAGGAAATTCAAGAAATCGCCAATCAACAACTAATATCTTCAGTAATCAAGAAAAGATGATGGTCAAATGTCAGACATGTGATGAGGAAAGATAATAACAGAATAATAAAGCAAGCCTTCATGTGGGAAACAACAGATAAGAGGAAAAGAGGCCGATCAAGAAGGACACTGAGAAGAACATTGATCAGAGACAAAAGCAGCAGGAATCGGCTCCCTCAATTTGCTTGCACAGAACAGAGACAAATGGTGAGATTTGATAAAAGATCTTTACAAGGATTTAAAACTGCTAGAATAAAAATTTAGATAAGAGAGAGGGTATCTGGGTCTATGTCCTATGGGCAGGCTATGGCTCAAAGGTCAATAGATAGATATAATTTTTACAAACAGCATCATGAAAACCATAAGAGGACTCGTAATCTAGAGTTAATGGGTAAGCTTTCCAAAGACAGTTAGGATAAAACAATAGCTTTTGTGGTAAACATAAGTTGCAGCGTTGTGCAATAATTAAATAAAAAATATGTAAATTTAAAATGTGGTATAGTAATGAAATGAAGGAGAATTTGTTATAACTACTTTGTAGTGTAATAATAAAATCATGAAAAATCAATGATATTTATGTAAAAACTCAAAAGCCAGTGCATGTGAAATAAGAAATACGTAGGGAGGTCAAAAAGTAATGCACACCAATTTTTTTGTCGGCTAATAATAAAGATAGGAATATGAAATTTTGCACACTTGGAATATGACATGTTCCAATTATGTGCACCAAATTGCACAGCATTCTGATAAATATTACGCAATCTATGAACCGTTAAAATGGAGCTTGTCAACAATGTCCGTTACAAACAGCGAATTGTCATAGAATTTCTGGTTGCGGAGAAAGAAACTGTGGCAAACATTCATAAACGACTGTGTGCAGTGTACAAATGTTCTGCAGTCGATAGGAGTACAGTTAGTCGCTGGGTTCAGAGAATTAAAGCTGCAGAAAGTGTACGAGTGGAGCTGCATGATTTACCGCGTTCTGGACGTGTTGCTTCGGCTACCAGCACAGACATGTTAAACCGGGCTGATGCCATTATTCGTAAGGATAGGCATATCACTAGTCAGCAATTGGCATTACAGCTTACAGTCAGCAAGGGAAGTGCAATCGCAATTTTTAAAACTCTCGGATATTCAAAGATTTGCGCTCGACGGGTTCCTCGGTGCCTAACAAATGATCACAGAGTTCAAAGGAAAACATTCTGTTCTGAATTGTTGGAGCGTTTCGGTGTTGAAGGAGAAATGTTTTTGTCAAAAATTGTTACCGGTGACGGAACGTGGGCACATTATTATGAGCCTGAAACAAAAATGCAGTCAATGGAATGGCATCATCCGCAGTCACCAAATAGAAAAAAATTCAAAACATCTCCATCAGCCGGAAAGGTAATGATCACTGTCTTCTGGGACATTGATGGTGTGATTCTTGTTGATGTAATGACAAGAGGTGAGACAATCAACTCGACAGCTTACATCAATACACTGACAAAACTCAAAAATCGGTTCCACAGAGTTTGGCATAATAAGCCATCTGCAGATGTGTTGCTTCAACATGACAATGCACGCCCTCACACAAGTCTGGTAACACGGGAAGCAATCAACAAATTTGGTTGGACTGTACTGCCCCATCCTCCTTACAGCCCTGATCTGGCTCCCTCAGATTTCCATCTGTTTGGACCACTCAAAAAATTCCTGCGTGGGAAACACTTTGACAATGATGAGGATGTGATCCGTGCAGTTAAAAAATGGCTACGCGAGCAGGACAAAACTTGGTACAAACGAGGCATTCATGACCTAGTTTCGCGTTGGCGTAAGGCAATACGCTTGGACGGAGATTATGTTGAAAAATAGGTAGTGTCAAGGGGATGTTCAGCTACAATCTGTGAAAATTTCACACATTTTGCCCGAATAGTTTCCGAGAAAAAAAGTGGTGTGCATTACTTTTTGACCTCCCTTCAGTATATAGCAATACTTTTGTTTCCTTTAAATGAAAATGTGAAAGCATACATTTTTTCCATGAACAAATTTAAAAAGTTATTTTAATATGAAATCATAATACTATTGATTGTAAATTAAAAAAAAAATATTTGTTCCTGCTAACATCACACTTGTTGCCATGGTAACAAAAGGACAATAGCTGATATATAAGGATTTAATTATTTTGCTTTACTGCATTAATATACACACATAACAGCAATATAACCTTTTAGTACATTTGTACACAATGAAGGCTATCAGTGGACTTTCTTCTCTTTTTTCACTTCCTCTTGTACATGTTCAGGTGTCAAGGGAGATGGACTTTCTTCACTTATTCTTGTACCTGTTCCATGACAACAAAACATGTTCTACAGCATTTCCCCTAGTACACAGACCAGAGAAGCACAATGTGGACCACATCAACCTCCCTGGAAGAGAAACTATACGGAGCAACTGAATCACTTAAACAGACAGCTGCCTTCATGAGAGAGTCTGGAATCCTACTCTGACAGAGTCATGATCGCAGAAGAAGAATAAGTACCTGTTCAGGTGTCAAGGGAGATAAAAAGTTCTGGTTCTCACTCTTCTGACGACTCCAGTCATTGTCAATTGAAATTATTGTCATGTTTCTTAGATGTTGTCTGTCCATCAATGAGCTACAGAGCAAATTTGCAAAAAAATGTGTCAGGTTGATTCTTTTTTTTTTTTTAGTTTTGAGGACCAAAATTTATGGTGGTGGTATAGGAATAATCTCCTGGATAGCAGAATTGTATGCACTATAAACAAATTCTCTCCTTTGTTTGGTGCACAACACACTGGAGTTCAAACATGCCAGGTTTCATGAGAATAAAATAGATTGTTACAGTTAAATCCCTTTGCTGATGTACAAAACAAAAATATAAATCAGTCAAAAGTTTAAATAAAAATAAACACAGAGATTGAAAAATGTACCTGTGTGGTATTCTGAAAGTTCTAAATGCATATAAATTAACCCTAGATTATGACACCTTTGAAAAATTTGCGAACTCAAAATGCAAATCTTGAAATTCAACAGTTTGCCATGGGCAAACATTTCCCCCCTCCTTATCTATCTATTGACCTTTCGAGCCGTAGCCGGCCCATAGGGCGTAGACCAAGATACACCTTCTCCTATCTTAATTTTTGTTCTAGCAATTTTCTTTTAAAGATATTTCATAAAATCTCGCCATTTGTCTCTGTTCTGTGCAAGCAGCTCTATCTCATTGAGGGAGCCGAATCCTGCTGCTCTTGCCTCTCTCATCAATGTTCTTCTCAGTGTCTCTCTGGGTCTTCCTCTTTTTCTCTTACCTGTTGTTTCCCATATGAGGGCTTGCTTTGCTATTCGGTTATTATCTCTTCTCATCACATGTCCAATATATGACCATCATCTTTTCTTTACTACTGAAGATATTAGAGGTTGATTGGCGATTTCTCTAATTTCCTCGTTTGTTTTGAATTCGTTCCACGCTATACCACGTATTTTCCTTAGACATTTATTTTCGAATGCATTAAACTTTGTTTCTATATCTCTTGTAGAGGAAAGAAGTGAGAAGAAGAAAAGCATAAAGGAAACATAAATACTGTTACCATTTCCTAAAGGCTGCCTCAGGAAAAGCCAGGAGGAAAGACACAAGCATATTTAATAAGTGACAAAATGTTGAAGTTCAAATAGTCATGACTCAAAATATAAAAAGAATTGCAATGCAATGAACTCAGAAAGATAAAGGAGACACACGCCAAGACAACTAGTGGACAGCAGTAGAGGAAGGAAGTGTGGGCCAGACTTTAGAACTCTGAAAGATAGTTCAAGATTTGTCAAATTGGAAGGTTTTTTTTTTGGTAGTCATCCTTATGCCAAAAAGTATTTTGGCAATTATTGCCCATGGTCAAGAATAAGAAAAAAGTAGTATACATAGAAATAAATATTTCATAAGCGTCTTCTTTTCTTCTTTCCTTCCTCATCTGCCTTTCAGCGTCAAGGGGAGATATAATTTGTGGTCTTTTGCTCTTCTGTTTGCCTCTGCTGCTGTTATGTTTCCTAGTGCTTCTAATATTCCATCGACCCATCTTTTTCATGGTCGACCCTTGGGTCTGGTGTTCTCACAACGTTTGTTGAAGGCTTGTTGTGTTGTGTTTTGATCTTTCTGCCTTATCACGTGGCCAAACCATTTTATCTGTTGTTTCCTTATATATTCTATGGCGGGGGCTATTTCTAGCTTTTTTCTCAGTTATTCATTTCTGATCTTATCTCTCAGACTGTTTTGTGTCATTCATCTAAAACATTTCATCTTAGTAGAGGTTTTTTTTCTTATTGTTCTTGCATCTAGGGTCCAGGTCTAGCATTAGTAGCACAACGTTGGGATGAAGATTCTATTGTATAGTGCTCGTTTTGCTTCCAAAGTTATTTCCTTGTTGGACAATAGTGGTGCTAACTGTCCGATGATTTTACAAGCTTTGTTGCATCTTGAATCTATCTCTGCTGTTTGAGAATTATTGTTTGTCATTAGACTTCCTAGGTATTTGAATTCCTCTACTTGTTTTAGTTGTCTGCCTTCTATAGTTATGTTGATGTTCTGTTTATTTTTGGAGACATTCATGACTTCTGTTTTGTTGATGTTGATTTTCATGTTGTATTTTGTGCCTGAGATGTTCAGTTTGTTTAAGTGTTCTTGTACAGGGTGTTCGTAAAGTCGCAGTGCAGTGAATATTTCTAATATTCAGTAAATGACGTAATCATCATCTACGTACCACAATTTTGTAAACCACATTTATGAACAAACCGCTGCTTCCTTTAAGGTTTTATTTACGTAAAGGACGGGCACTACACTACTTTCACTGTCTCATTGCTTGAAGGAAATGGTGTTGACGATTGAAAACAGGATATTTCTGGTTGAGCATGTCTTTCGTAATGGCGGTAAATATACGAATGAGGTCATTAGACAATTCGTGAGGAAATTTCCAGACTCACAAGTCCCTCACCGAAATTCTGTTACAAAATTGATCAAAAAGTTTTGTGAAACCGGTAGTGTGGTAGATGCATACCGATCTGGAAGACCTTCAATTTCACAAGACCAAATTATGGAACTCCAAGACAGAATTACAATGAGTCCAAATGCATCTTTAAACCACTTGTCTCAACAGGTGCAAATGTCTAAGAGTTCTGTTCACAAGGTTTTAAGAAGTGAACTACACTATCGTCCATACAAATTAACTGAAGTGTCTCAACTCCAAGAAAGAGATTATGAATCCCGTTTAAACTACTGCATGTGGTTTCAGAATTTTATTTATGAACATGGCGCTGCCATCCTTGACGTCACTTTTTTCACTGATGAGGCCTGGTTTCATTTATCCGGTTATGTGAACAGTCAGAACAATCGGCTGTGGAGCAGTGAAAACCCCATGAATTTCATCAAGTGCCGCTTTACGATCAAAAAGTCAGAGTGTGGTGCGCTATAAGTCGTATGCGGATAATAGGACCTATATTTTTTAATGAAACAATAAATGCAGAACGTTACCGTACTTTAATTCTGGAGCCGTTCATAGCACACCTTACAGAACGGGAAATTATGGAATCCTGGTTTCAGCAGGATGGGGCAACAGCACACACAGCCACAACAACACTCAATTATTTAGAAAGCATATTTGCAAATCGCATTATTTCACGTGGAATCTGGCCTGCTCGTTCACCAGATCTAACACCCCCAGATTATTATCTGTGGGGGGCATTGAAGGGGAAAGTTTATGAAAATAATCTGCAGACAATTAATGACCTAAAGACTGAAATAGTAGACAAGATTAAACAAATATCACCAGACATTATTCTGAAGGTTTTCGCAAATATGGAAAGACGAATCACGACATGTCTTGAGGCCCGTGGTGGACATTTTCAACATATGCTTTAGGCACAACTTTATTGTGTTAATACCAACATTACCCATTATAAGCTCGCCGATAGCAGTCAAGTATATTTGAATAATACCATTTATTTTACAATTTGTGTGACGCATTAGTTAACCGCATTTCTGGTGACGTTTTTTCTTTAGAGAGTATAAATTCACTGCACTGCGACTTTAAAAACACCCTGTAGGTCTTCTATTGTTTCATGTATTAGTGCCTGATCGTCTGCAAATAAAAGCTTGTTGATCTCCTCTGTCTCTGATGGGTTGGCTAGCTTGCATATATGGTCCATGTATGTAATAAACAGTAGGGGTGATAGGACGCACCACTGTCTTACACCTGATCTAACTTTGAAGTGGTCTGTGTAGTCTGCTGCTGTTCTGACCCTGCAGCTGCTATTTATGTAGAGACTTTCAATATGGTTGGTTAGATGTTGGCTTACTCCTTATGTTGTTAGTATCTCCCACGGTTGTTCTCTGTTCACTCTGTCGAATGCTTTTTCCTGGCCAATGAAGGCTATGTATAAATTTTGATTGTGTCCTGTCGTTTTTTCTGCAAGCTGTTTTAATGTGAATAGTGTGTCTGTACATGCTCTGTTTTTTCAGAACCCCATTTGAGAATCGCTTAACTTTGAAGAATGCGTTGGTGATAAATAAATAATTTTGATTACATATTTCCAGCAGTCTGTTTCCATTTTCATTTATTTCAGCTGTATACCACCAAAGGGTCCAAATATATCTGTTCTCACTGTTGCATTTCCCAAGTCTTCCATTAAAATCTCCCATCACTAACATGTCGTCGCTTTCGTCAATCTTGTTAATAATTTAATTCAGTGTATCATAGAATTCTTTGCTGTCTTTTTTATTGTTGTTGCATGGTGCATAGATTTGTATGTAAGTTGTTTTTCAGTCGTCTTTTAGTAGTCTTATTGTGACAAATCTTTCTGAGTGGTATTTTATTTCTAGTATGTTCTTTGTGTGTTCTGGGTCGATGATAAAGCCTACTCCGTGTGTTGCTCTTTCTGTGTTGTTGACTCCTGAGAATATTATCGTGTAGTTCATGTGTGTTTTCTTTATCTGTTGTTCTTTTACTCTGGTGTCCACTAATCCTAGTATTTTAATTTTCCTTTTTGTCATTTCTTCTATAAGTTCGACTTCTTTATTTTTTATTCCGCATATATTGATCATTGCTACTTTATATTTATCTATCTCCATCTTCTGTGTATTTCTCTGAGCATAAAACATTTATCCCTAACCGACCTGCTGAGTCAGTTGTAAGTTAAGGGCTTAACTTAAGAAAAACACACATTCGGGGTTTAGCCTGGCTGATGTTTCCCAAATGTGTTTTATCGCTAAGGTCTCATATGTGATCTTTTGCGCTCTAACTATAAATTTTTAGCTGTTTAAAATTAAAAAGTACTTATCAGATTTTATCCTCCTCCTTGATAGAAAACTTTACACAACTTTTTAAAAATTACAATCCATTGGAAACACTATATTCAATCACTTTAATCACATAAACTACACTCCTAAAATAAAACCGCATCTTATTTCATAAGCACTTAGGCAAAACACATAATGCAACACGCACAAAAAAAAAAAAAAGGAAAGTAAAAGATAGTCTGAATATTTATCAAACAATTATAAAGCAAAATAACCCAAAGGAAACAAATCAATGAATCAAAACAGTACTATGACATTATTCAAGTGTGTAACAAATTCCAATAATTCATACCTTAAGTGCACTATCTTTGGTTTGGTTCTGTTTATGTCCAATATAAGTTTATATTTCTGCAGCTATATTACCATAAACAAAGCTTGGTAGTATAACACTTGTCTAAAATGTCATTTGGTAAGAGGAGGGGGTGCGGCTTACCTCTTTTTTCTTGAAAGACTCAACTTCTTTGTTAAAACCTTCTAACTTCTCTTCGAAGACAAGCAATCGTTTCTTGAGCTCCTCCTCAATTTGGTCCCTTTTGTTCATTATACGTCCCTGACTGTGGTCTAAGATGGTGCAGATCTGACTCGGCCAGTGGAACATAATAGTGTTCAGCTTGATATCATCATCTGAAATTTTAAACCATAATAATTTCACTGCTAATACTTGATATAGTTATTTGGTATTTTACTACGAAGTAGCTTCATTGCTTGCTGTTACTTTATATATTCAACGGAAATTTCATAATGAAATAATTGTCTCACTGCAACATAATGAAAATCATTTGACATAGATAATTTTTCTTTATTTCTGTCTTACCTTCAGCTCAAAAGGACAATAAACAGAGACCACATGATAAACTACGTATCAACCAGATCCACAAACAACTCATATTGGTCTGAAAGAAGCTATTTTTTAACCTTATCCATCATTCCTATCATTGATTTTAAAAAGGCAAACATGGTTAAATGAAGAGATCTTTATTTGACTTGTTTTGCTTCTGTTAAATTTCTTGAAGTTTAAAAATGTTTACAGAATTCACCGATATTATTTCTCTTTGCTAAATCTTTGTTATTAAAGTCTTGATATATGTCATTTAACTTTTAATTATGATAACTACCTGTAAGTCTCTCATTTATAATGTTCATTGAGTGCTGTCATCACATCGAAGGTTGGCTACCATGGAGCGCCATTCCACTCTGTCTCTTGCTTTGTTGGTGCAGGTTGTCATAGGCTGACATGTCCATCTTTTGATGCTACTCGTCAATGTTAGTCTTGGTCTGCCTCTTTTACCTTGTATTTTCCCTTCCAAGATTACTTTTATTAGGCTGTTATGTCCATTAACATGCCCCACATCTCATTTGTCTTCTTTAAATTGTATTTAATAGTTGTCTTTTCATTTTTAGTTGTTTTAAGACTTCATTGTTTGTTTCTTTTTTTTCCATTCAATTCTTCCTATTCTTCTATAAATTCACATTTCAAAGGCTTCAATTTTCTGTTTTGTTTTATTGTCCAATGTCCAGGTTTGTGCACCATCTATCTATCTATTGACCTTTCGAGCCGTAGCCGGCCCATAGGGCGTAAACCAAGATACTCCTTCTCTTATCTAAATTTTTGTTCTAGCAGTTTTCAATTCTTTTAAAGATATTTTATCAAATCTCGCCATTTGTCTCTGTTCTGTGCAAGCAGCTCTATCTCAATGAGGGAGCCGATTCCTGCTGCTCTTGCCTCTCTCATCAATGTTCTTCTCAGTGTCTCTCTGGGTCTTCCTCTTTTTCTCTTACCTGTTGTGTACATGTTGTGCACTATACAGGAATGTTATTAATATATAACATTTTGCTATTCTAAGATTTAGTCCTGGTGTTATTTTATTTTAATGCTAGTATATTTTATATGGCATTAAAATTACTTTTTTGCCATCTCCTATTCTTTTGTTTATTTCATTTTAACATTTTCCATCACTGGTATGTCCAAGGTAGTTGTAGCTCTGAACTGTCTCCAGGTCTATCCCTTCAACTTTTGATATCCATTTGTAAGTTTTGAGTATTATCTTTGTTTATGATCACAGTGTTAATCTTTTTGATATTTATATCTAATCCGTATTTTTTGCTAGTCAAGTTTATCTCATTAAGTAGTTGATATAGATATCAAGGATTTTCTGCTAATAATACAGTATCATCAGCATATCTTAGGTTATTGATTATCTTTCCATTAATGCTTAGGTCTTGCATCTCTGTGATGTGTTTTAAAGATCTGTTCAGCGTATAGATTGAACAAACCTGGTGAAGGATGCATCCCTGTCTCACTCCTTTTTTTATATCAATAGGTGTAGAGTTTTCTTTGTTATATTTTTTTATTACTGTTTGCTCCCAGTATAAATTACGTATTAGTCGTATGTCTGTGTCATCAAGATCTTTTAGGCAATCTGTAAGTTGTTTATAGTTTATTCTATCAAAAGCTTTGGTGTAGTCTATAAAGCAGGAATATATACCTTCTTTGCCCCACTGTTTTTCCTAAATCTAAACTGTTGTTCTTTTAATTCCAAATTGATTTTATTCTGAATTCTTTTAGTGATTTAAGACATTTATGATACCGTAAAAATTACAACCACTTAAATGTAACATTAAGTGTTCTAAAAAGAGCATTTCCTCTAAACTTTTAACACACAACTTTTAACACCATGTGTTCACACTAAGCAAAACACAGTGACTTGGAATTCCTGACTCAGGTTGATTTATGACCTGAATTTCACCTCACAGACCAGACATGTTACAATGTCTATTGGTATAGTCGTTGTAAGTCCATCAGTATGTTTGGCTACCTCATAGCATTATTCGCTGTGTTTTCAGAGTCATAATGGGTTATTTGATATCTGCAGATGACAGAGGAAATTTCCTTGGTCACAGCAAAAAAAAAAAAAACCTACCAATTTCTTTTAAATTAGTGATTTGTGTGTGTGTGTTCAAAAATGATGCATCTCACAAAATTAAGAAAATTATTTTTAAAAATAAATCCTACACCAATAGAAACAAATCCAACACTCAGGGATCACCAGAAGAAGTAATTCGGAAGATACAAGGAGGAGGGTAATGTCTGACTACGGAAAAATGTAAAATTTTGAAGAATTTTTGTTTTCATGCTGTAATTTTTGCAATGGTATAGTAATCTAGGGTTAAAACAGACGTAAACATGTTCATTAGACTTAGTAAATGAGTAAAGGCATCAAGATGCACCAAGATGCAAAAGAGAGCTGCTGTAAAGCTGATGATAGTGACAATTTTTTAAAAAAAGATGAAAAAAGTGGTATGGTAACAACTTTACGTGGTAATTAACAAAACAAAAGTCGACGTTTCGACCAGGTAGGCCTTCAGCTGTTGTTGTTTGTTGTTCCAGCTAAAGGCCTACTTGGCCGAAATGTCGACTTTTGTTTTGTTAAATGCCACGTAAAGATGTTACCATACCACTTTTTTTTTTTTTGTTCATTAGACTTAGCAGGTAAAAGCTGGAATTTATTCCACTTATTTTTCTTGTACTCAGTTATGGACAGAATGTCAACTTGTCCATGGACAACCTTCACTGAGTGCATAAATTCCCATTTAGATCCAAGTAAAAATTCTGGCAAAATGTAGTTCTCTTGCATTTTGAAAGTGTACTTGGAGGATCTTGAGCCACGATAGCTCAGTGGTTAGTGAACTGGACTACAAAGGACAAGAGGTCGAGTTTGATCCTGATTGATGGTTTCCGAGTTCACCCAGCCTTAAATGGCTACATGATTTGTTTCTGGGAAAGTAAAGCGGCATGGGCATAATACCAACCACATTACCCCAAAAATCATGTGCCAAAGGTCTATAAAAATTATGGTCACTAACACCATATTACCTATATGGCACTTTGCGTGATAGGACTCTTCACTTTATTTTACTTGGAGGATCTCCAAAAGTTGTTTAGATAAAACTATTCTGGCTTTATTCATCCTTTTTATATTCTCATTGACTTCCCTACTCAGTGATTATTTTTCTAATGTATAATAATATATTAGTTGCTGCCAGCTGCAGATTCCCTACACTGACTGGCATAGAATTTCTTAAATTTTGCATTAAAATTTCCGTCTATGACAGTCAAAATAATCAGACATAATCTCCTTGGAGTGCTAAGAAGCTAAAGAGCCAAAATACTTGCTCAGTGTGTTTGTGTGTGGAGGAGAACCATTTCTGACAATTAGATTGTTTTTTGTTGAATACACCGCATACAGTTTTCTATCACTCAGAAAAATCTGTTGCTCTTTAAAACAAATTCTGTTTTAAATGAAGGTTGAATTATTCATATGCTCCCAGTCAGAACATTAGTTTATTTTAGGAAATTAGGTGTGTGACTGCATTAATTTATTTTAATATAGTTGTATCTCAGGTCTCAGTCTTAATAGTAAGAAAACAGAAGTAATGGTCATATCAAAGAAACAATCATCACCGTCATGCAGCATAAAAATAAACAGGACAAATCTGAAACAAGTGCAACGTGTCAAATACTTGGGCACAATAATAACATCAGATGGAAGATGCAACACAGAAATAAAAAGCAGAATAGCTCAGACTAAAAAAGAATTTCAGAAAATGAAAAACGTCTGTCCCTGGACAGCTAAAAAGACCAATGAAGAAATTACCAAAGAGGTCAACACAAAAAGGGAGATTTTAAAAACATCATAAAGAAATAATCAACATTTTTCTGGCATATCATTAGAAAAGGAAAGAAGGATAATGTAGTTACGACTGGCAAGATATGGGGAAAGAGATATCATGGATGACAAAGAGAGAAAATACTAGATAGCTTGGTGTCATGGCATGAAAAACAGTCAACAACAGAATTTAAATGATATACTGTGGATAGAAAACTGTGGAAGGACATGATCGCCTATGCCAACCAGCATGGCACATAATGATAGTTATATCCAAGTCATCATAAAGTGCATTGGCTGAAAACAGTCAACTTATAGCTTTGGGAGGTGTTATGGCGTTGGCATGTAAACAGTGCTTTTTGATTCAACTTGTGTTGATAGTGTTAAAGTGGTTTTTACGAGGCAGCCTCTGTTGAAATAGTGTTTTTTAATACCCTTTGTTGTTTTTTAACTTCTGACAGAGATGTAGACAGTGTGGTTTTTTTGTTTAAGTGGAATTATATTTATTCTTCTTCTTACATTGTGCTTGTCCTATCGTTGATAGGTTAATGAAACATATTCATTGCTCTATTGATAAAACAAGTATTTTTGACAATGGGACCAGTACCGGGAATGTCCATCCCCAATTATGCAAAGTCTGTGATAGGCAGAGAATCAGAGAAATGATCAACGGCTCAGAAAATGAAAACAGCAATGTGCGTGGTATACAAGTGGCATATTCAGGACATGAAAGACAAATATGGCTAACCATTGAGGAAAAGATAGGAGCCCCACCTTGTATGACTCCAAAGCAAGCGATGGGAAGCAATTTGAAAAATCTTAAAAGATCAAATAAAGACCTAAAATATGTACATAAGTAAAAAGTAAAGTAGAGAGCCCCATCACACCAAAAGGTGTATAGTGAATATCGTGTTAGTGACCTTAATTTTTACAGACCTTCGACACACGATCTTTGAGGTAGTGTGGTAGGTATTAAGACCTGGCCACTTTACTTTCCCAGAAAAAAGTCCTCTACCCTTTTAAGGCTGGGTGAACTCAAAAGCCATCGATCAGGATCGAACCCGACCTTTTGTCTTTTGTAGTCCAGTTCAGTAACCACTGAGTTATCGCGGCTCCCAAAATGTGTACATTATCATCGATTGCCATCTCTGCAACAAAAGTTGGCTACCATGGAGCACCATTCTGCTCTGTCTCTTGCTTTGATGGTGCAGGTTGTCATAGGCAGACTTGTCCATCTTTTGATGTTACTCGTCCATATTAATCTTGGTCTGCCTCTGCCTCTTTTATCTTTTATTTTCCCCTCAAAGATTACTTTTAGTAGGCTGTTGTGTCTTTTAACAGGGCCCAAAAATTTCATTTGTCTTGTTTGAATTGTATTTAGTAGTTCTCTTTTAATTTTTAGTTGTTTTAAGACTTCATCGTTTGTTTTCTTTTCTTTCCATCCAAATCTACCTATTCTTCTATATATCCACATTTCAAAGGGTTCAATTTTCAGTCTGTTTACTTGTCTAATGTCCATGTTTCTACACCATATAGGAATGTTGTGAAGACATATCGTCATCATCGAATGTCGTCTCCGCATCAAAGGTTGGCTACCATGGAGCGCCATTCCACTCTGTGGCAAAGACATAACATTTTGTTATTCTTAGTTTTAGCCCTGGTGTTATTTATTTTGATGTTAGTATTCATGAGATTAAAATTACTTTTTGCCATATGTATTCTTTTGTTTATTTCAGTTTTACATTTTCCATCACTGGTTATATTATGTCCCAGGTAGTTGTAGCTCTGAACTGTCTCCAGGTGTATTCTTTCAACTTTTATATTTATTTGTTGGTCTTGAGAATTTTCTTTCCTTATGATCATAGTTTTAGTCTTTTTGATATTCATATTTAATCCATATTTTTTGCTTGTCATGTTTATTTCATTAAGTAATTGTTGTAGATCTTTAGGATTTTCTGCTAGTAATACAGTATCATCAGCATATCTTAGGTTATTGATTATCTTTCCATTAATGTCTTCGGTTTCCGGTTGTATCCAAGACGGAGGAATTATTTTCTCCGGCTTGGTATAGAACCGTTGATCAGAGGTTTAACAAGCCGCTATCGTAAAAACTATTTTGTTAATGAAACGTAGACCTGATACAGAATGTGTAAATTAGCAATCTAATTGGCTCCCTCAATGAGATAGAGCAGCTTGCACAGAACAGAGATAAATAGCGAGATTTTATAAAATATCTTTAAAAGAATTGAAAACTGCAAGAACAGAAATTTAGATGAAGGAATATCTTGGTCTACGCCCTATGGGCCAGCTACGGCTCGAAAGGCCAATAGATAGATAGATAGAATGTTTAAGCCTGGCATCTTTGTGATGCTTTTAAAAATTTGCTCAGTGTATAGATTGAACAAGCTTGGTGATAGGATGCATCCCTGTCTTACCCCTCTTTTTATATCAATGGGTGTAGAGTTCTCTTTGTTATATTTTATTATTGCTGTTTGCTCCCAGTATAAATTACATATTAGTTGTATGTCCTTGTCATTTAGATGTATCTCTTTTAAGGATTCTATAAGTTGTTTGTGGTGTATTCTATCAAAAGTTTCGGTGTAATCTATCAAGCTAGCATATATTGGTTTGTTTACTTCTGTGCACTTTTCGATTAGTGTTCTCATGCACAATATGGCTTCTTTTGTCCCACTATTTAAAAATAATCAAAATTGCTGCTCATCTAATTCAGTATTGATTTTATTCTGAATCCTTCATTGTATAACTTTTAGCAAGATTTTTGTAACATGGCTCATTAGGCTTATTGATCTAAAGTCACTGCATTCAACTGCACCATTCCTTTTAGGCAATGCAATGAAAGTTGATGTTTTTACTTCATTTGGTATGTATCCTGTATTGTATATGTCTGTAATCACTTCAATGTCAAAATATTCTAGTGCCTGCATCATCTCTATTTGTATATTGTCAGGTCCTGCTACTTTTCCCTTTTTCATTGTTTTTATAGCTTTTTCCACCTCAGATTTTAAGATTCTATAACCTGATGTACAATTTATAATTGGTTTCTTGTCACTTTGATCATGAAATAGTTATGTTATATATTCCTGCCATCTATTGATTATATCTTTATTGTCTGTTAGCATTTTTCTTATTTTGTCTGCATCCGCTTTCTGTGGCTTTGTTATTTTTATTAGTCACACTCTTTATTTCTGTGTGCATTTCTCTTTAGTCTTGTTTTCTTTCCATAGATTCTATTTCTATACATTTTTGGCTGAGCCAGTCTTCTTTTGCCTTCTTCCACATTTTGTGTATTTCATTATCTATTTTTTTGTATTGGGCAGTGTTCTTCACTTGTCTCATTTCTTCTATTTTTTCTAAGATGGTGTTAGTTTTCAATTTTTTTTTTCTTTTCTTTTTTTTGGGTAAAGTGCTGCAAGTTTCTTGGATGCTTTTCTTTATGCATTGCCATTTGGTTGTGACTTTTTCATCAGGATTTTCTCTTCTGTGCTTTTCAATCCCTTCTTCTAGCAGCTTCTGATATGTGTCCTTTACTTGTATTGTATAAGAAATAATTATAAGAAATAAAGAAAATAAAGATGAGTATAAGAGATTAAATATAGAAATTGTAATAAAATGCATTGAAGCAAAAGAAGCATGGCTAAAAGAGAGATGCAAAGAAATTGAAATGCAACAAAAAAGGAGATGCTAAAGATATATACAAACAAATTGAAGAATTAACCAGAAGAAAAACACAATAAAAAACTGGATGTTTAAGATCAAAGGAAGGAGAACTGTTGATTGAATAATAAAGCATAAGAGAATGATGGAAAGAATACATTAAAGATCTTTATAATGAAAAAAGAACAGAAGTAAATATTAAGGATAATGGAGAAGGACCAGAAATACTCAGAGAAGAAGTGGAAGACACCTTGCGCAATATGAAAGCAGGAAAAGCTCCTGGACAGATAATATAACTAAAGAAGAGATTGAAGATATCTACAACAGCGGATATACACCAGGCGACCTGCTCAAATCAATATTCATAGCCCTACCAAAGAAATCTGGTGCTATTGAATGCGATGCTCATCGCACAATAAGCCTTATGAGTCACATGACAAAGATATTACTAAGAATCATCATGCGAAGAGTGCGAAACAAAATCAGTCCAGAAATTAGCGATGAACAGTGTGGTTTTGTTGGAGGTAAAGGAACAAGCAATGTCATATATATCATAAGATCTTTAGTAGAAAGAGTCATATAGGTGAAAACAGATCTATACCTATGTTTCATAGATTATACCAAAGCATTTGACAAAGTGAAGCACCAAGAAATAATCAAAATTTTAGAAAGCATAAACGTAGACAGCAAAGATCTAAGAATAATAAAGAACATGTACTGGCAACAAACAGCAGCCATAAGACTGGAAACCAATTGAGAATGTTTCAACAAATAAAACAGGGTGTTAGACAAGGTTGTGTGCTATCACCAGATTTGTTTAATATTTATAGTGAGATTATTTTAAGATCCAAAAGGGGCATACCTGGAATACCAATTGAAGGTCGTAATATAAATAATCTAATGTATGCTGATGATACAGTATTAATCGCTAAGAGTGAAAATGAGTTATAAGAAATGGTGGACATTATAGTGAAAGAAAGCAAAAATAAAGGACTCAGCCTTAATAGCAAAAAGACAGAAGTAATGGTAACAACAAAGAAAAAGACATCACCTCAGTGCAAAATAATGAAAAGTGGAACAATATTAAAACAGGCAAATGAATTTAAATATTTGGGAAATTTGTTAACCTCAGATGGAAGATGAACAAAAAGAGGTGAGATGCAGAATGGCTCAGGCAAAAGCAGCTTTCCAGAAAATGAGGAAGATACTATGCAATCCATTTTTGACAATAGAAACAAGAAAAAGAGTTCTTAAATGTTATGTAGAGCCAGTCTTAACATATGGATGTGAATCATGGACAATAGGACAACAGACAAGAAAATCACTGGAGTCTGTAGAAATGTGGTTTTACAGAAGAATGTTGAGAATACCATGGACAGCTAAGATGAGTAATGAAGATGTCCTGAAAGAGGTCAAAGCAAAAAGAGAGCTAATTTCCAATATTAGGAAGAAACCATCATCATTTTTTGGCCATGTAATGAGAAGAGAACAACTGGAATGTATTGTAACAACTGGAAAAATTTAGAGACGAAGAGATAGAGGGAAGCAAAGAGAGAAAATACCAGACAGCTTAAGAGAATGGCTTGGCAAAAGGTCAACAACAGAAATGATAAAGAACTGTCGAGATCGAAGGTTGTGGAAAGACATGATCACCTACGCCAGTAGGTCCGGTACTTGATGATGATGATTGTATAAGTATCTTTAACATCTTTTTGATTTAAAGCTATTATAACTATTGGTATTGTTGATGAATTAGACTTTTGCTTGTTTCTCTTTAGTCTGATTTTCATCTTAATCATTACAGGATTGTAATCTGAGTTATCTTCTCCTGGATGTTTTAGCTTTCTTTACGCTGTTACGGAACCTATCTTTTATCATTATGTAATCCATTTGATTCATCTTCTTATCTCCAGGACTTTTCCATGTGTATAGTTTCCTTTTCTCTTGCTCAAAGTAGGTGTTACATATTATCAGCCCGTTTCCTTCACAGAATTGTATTAATCTTTCTCCTCTGTCATTTCTTTTTCCTAAACCATGATTTCCTATGATGGTCTTATATCTACCTTTCCCTACTATAGCGTTCATATCACCCATTACAATCAAGATGTCTGATGATTTCACTTGCTTCATAACTTTATTTAGATTTTCATAATATGCCTTTATTTGTTCATCTGTGTAGTCTTGAGTAGGTGCATATGTCTGTATTATTGCTATGTCGAATGGTTTTGCTTTCACCTTGAGTAGTATAATCCTATCATTGTATGTCCAGTGGGTACTTATGCCTGAATATATAAATGTATATTTTTCGTCCTCTATGTACCAACCTTCTTTCCATCTTGTTTCTGATATGCCTAAAATATCTATGTTTAGTTGTTCTGCTTCTTGAATAAGATTTTCTAATTTTCCTTCTTGATATAGAGTCCTAACATTTCATGTACTTATTTTTTCCTCCGACATAAGTTCGAATTCCTATCTATGGCTTTCTCTGGAATAGTATGTGATGAGGCTCCAATCTCTTTCATGGTGGTCTGCCACATTTGTCTTTCGTGTTCAGAACATGCCTCTAGTGTACTACAAACTATGCTGTTTTCGCTTTCTGGACCATTGATCATTGCTGACTATCTGCCACATTCACCGTCACAGATTTTGTACAATTCGTGATGGATATAGGTCTATCTCAAATGAAAAGAAGATAAATACCCACATAACAAAGAGAATTTGCACCGTCCACCAGCCTGTCAGAATTTAAACAACCACAACAGGCATGAGCAGAACATTAAATCCAAGAAGCACACCGCGTGTAACCAACATATTTCGAAACAACACACATTGTAACAGAAAACACTATCCCCATACGGACTCCATCTTGAATCCTGAATATTGAAAATATGTACATGGAACGTTATAACTCTATACCAAAATGGAAAACTAGATAATCTTATTTTAGAAGCAGAAAGATTGAACATAGATATTTAGGCATATAGGAGACAAGATGGATAGAATGTGGCTATAGGCAGGAAGAAAAATATACATTTCTATACTCAGGCTATACAGAACATCAAAGAGGTGTAGGAATACTGAAAAGAATTACAAAAATACATAAGTACTCACTGGACATAATGACAGAATCATACTAATAAAACTGAAAGCAAAACCTTATGAAATAGCAATAATATTGACATCCAGAACTACACTAATGAACAAACAGAAGAATACTATCAAGATCTAAATAAAGTTAAGGAACAAGTGAAATCGTCTGAAATTTTAATTGTAATGGGTGACATAAATGCTAAAGTAGGAAAAGGAAAATGAACTTAGTAGGACAGCATGGCCTAGGAAAATTTAATGAAAGAGGAGAAAGACTAATACAATTTTGTGAAGAAAATAAATTGGTAATATGAAACACCTATTTTGAGCAACAGAAAAGAAAGCTGTATACATGAAAAAGCCCTGATGATAAAACAAGGAATCAGACAGATTACATAATAAACAAAGATAGATTTAGAAACAATGTCATATAAGACAAGACATAAACAGGAGCTGATATTAACTCAGATCAGATCCCTGTTATGATACTCAAAATAAAATAAAACTAAAGAGAAACAGACAGAAGAATACACACAAATAATACCAGTGGACATAACAGCTCTAAGTCAAACATAAATTCAACATACATATACAATACGAGTAAAAAAATACATACTAAAAATTGCTAGAGGAAGGAATGGAACAACATAGAAGGAAAAATCCTGAAGAAAAAGTTACAACCAAATGGCAATGCCTAAATAAAAGCACGCAAGAAGCTACAACAACTTACCTAAAAAGGAAAAGATCATAAAGCAAAAATGGATCATATTAGAAAAAAATGGATAAAAGAAGGCAGTAAAGAACACTTGCCAATACATCAAAATAGACAATGAAATCTGCAATATGTGCCGACAGGCAAAAGAGGACTGGCTCATTCAAAGATGTTTGGAAATAGAAAACAAGGAAAATAAACAAGATTTAGCTCTTTCCGTACGATCTGCCGTATGGTGCGCCAAATCCATTTCAATTGCGTACGATTAGCCGTATAGTGCGCCAAGCATAATTTGTTTCGTGTAAACCGTCAACAAACTGTATTCCTATATTTTAGATTGACTATTTTATATAGATTCCTTCACTGGAGAGTTCCTTCCTTCTTCCCCATGAGGTTCAAGTGGAAAGACGTAGTCTAATGTGTGATTTTTTCATTTGGAATTAGTGTTTATCGTAAAAAAAACTGTAAACAAAAATCAGCTGATCGAAATGGCTTCCAGTAGCAGTGATTGTAATGCTAAAAGTCAGTTGATGATGGCTGATGAAGCTTGTCAATTAATTTTTCTTGATGATTCCGATGATAGTTCAGACACTGTAAGTGTTGATAATAACAATGGTGATGACAGTGATCCAGATATTATCGATTTTTCAGAAGAGGAAAATGAAAGTCTCATGTTGAATATTGACAGTGATGAGGAATACATTCCTTCAGAACCAAAAAAAACAAAAGCAGCTGCAGGTAGAGGTAGGGGCAGAGGAAGTGATAAAACTACCAAGAAAGCCACATCTAACCCAACTGCCAGGCCTAGCTCATCTAGACCTATAATCCCAGCTGAGTCTGAGTGGTCAGAAATTACAACTGGCAGCACTGAAAATAACTTTCACTTTCATCCACTGCGAAAGCCAGGAGTTAGTCTTGAGCACCTCACACATTCTTCCTCTGCATTGGATTTTTTTGGGTCATTGTTTGATGATGAAGTTTGTGAAACTTTGTTATCTAGCATCAATTCTTATGCAAAGAAAAGAACTGATATCGACACTCCTGCACGCAAGCGCTCTGTGTTTGCAAGGTGGCAAGACATCACAAGACCTGAACTTGACAAGTTCTTGGCACTGCTGATATATATGGGTTTGTTCAAAGCTTCCTCTATTGCTGACTATTGGTCACTATCAGCAGAATTGTATATTCCTTGGATCCACCATGCTTTCAATCGAGATAGATTCCAGGACATATACCACACAATGTTGCACTGTGGTGATGAGGCAGCGGAAGGCAAAAAAAAAAAAGAACCATTCATGAATCTTCTCCTTTGCAAGTTCCGAAAAGCCTTCTATCCCTTTCAGGAACTTAGCATTGATGAGATGGTCATAGGCTATAAGGGTAGATGGCAGTTCAAGCAGTTCAATGCCTCGAAGCCAAGCAAGTACCACATCAAGACCTTTGGTCTATGCGACGCTGCCACGGGTTATGTTGACAACATTCTAACCTATTTTGGAAGAAACACTTCCTACAATCCTGAAGCTACAGATGGTGGGTGGACATGCTGTACAAGTTTTCGACACTTTATTAGAGCACGTTGGCACAGGACATAAAATTTTTGCTGATCGCTATTACACCACACGAAAATTGATTGATCACCTTCTTTTGAAGAAGCAGTACTATACTGGGACTGTCAATGTTCGTCGTGTTGGCTTTCCGCAGGAAACCAAAACATTATCTCTGGAGCACAGAGCAATGAAATGGTACATGCATAATGATAAAACCAAGCTCTGTGTTGCATTCAGAGATAAGAAGGCTAAAAAAAATGTTGTGATGGTATCCTCTGATGCCAGAGTGCAAACAAAAGCAGTAAAAGATGTAAACAAGCCAGAAATGATTTATTTCTACAACATAAATATGAATGGGTGCGACAAACTAGACCAGAAGGTGGCATATTACTGTGTCTTTGAACGCAAAACTGTTAAATGGTGGAAAAAATTTCCTTCTTGCTGTTGGAAGTGTCGCAGGTAAATGCGTACATTTTATTTTGTTTATGCCGAGCCACTGGCGACAAAAGAATCTCTTTAAAAGAGTATAAGAAAATGTTGATGAGTCAATTGACACAACATGTTGTCATTCAACAAGAAATGAAACTTCCAGGAAGGCAGCCAGAGGCAAGCTGTCTCGCAAAATCCAGAGGAAGCCGTCACATTGTGGATTATGCCGCAAGAGACCGTGAATGCGTATATTGTTCAACTCCAACAAAGCATGCACGGACTCATTTTTTCTGTTCAGGATGTCAAATTCAACCACATCTTCATCCAAATGTATGCTTCAAGGCATTTCATGGACAAATGGAGAAAGTGTTTTTTGTGTAATTGAAAAAAAAGTGTAAATATTGTGTATATAGTGATTTGTGTGTGTGTGTAGTCAAACAAAAGTGTCAATATTGTGTACATAGTGATTTTTTCACCAAAAAAGTTGAAATTTCATTTTTGTCACTTGTTGTGATTGTGCATGACAAAATATCAGTTATTGTTATGCTACATCAACCAAACTTTCGCAACTAAGCGATGCTCAGATGGGCTTCAGGAGGAACAGAGGTTGCACAGATGCCCTATTTATCATAATACAACTAGCGGAGAAAACAATAGAGCATAATAAAACACTGTATACAGCTTTTATTGACCAAGAAAAGGCGTTCGATAGGGTGGACAGGGAACAACTGAGGTCCGTATTGCCCTTGTACGGAGTGAGTCACCACCTAGTAGAGATATGCAAGAGCCTCTATGAAAGTAGTCGCACTACAGTAAGATCTTCAGCAGGTTACTCTAAACATTTCACCATTAACTCCGGAGTAAGACAAGGCTGCGTGCTTTCCCCCTTACTTTTCATCACATATATGGACAATATATGCAAATTAGCATGCCCAATCAGAGGAAACATACCAACACGGATGACAACAAACTATAACACAGAAGAGAACGAAATATGCATACCAGAAAACAACAGAAGAGAGGAAGAAATAAATGAAATACTATTTGCAGACGACCAAGTTCTGATACATGAAACAACTGAGGACCTACAAGAACATATCAACAGGCTAAACAACACTTGTAAACAATACAACATGAAGATCAACATAAGCAAAACCGAAGTAATGGCAATAGCGAGAAAGAAAGAAAAACTAAACATCATTATAGATAATACATCTTTGAAGCAAGTTGACAATTTTAAATATCTGGGTAGCACTCTAGCACAAGACAATAACCAAGAAACAGAGATAGATATAAGGTGTAACAAAGCATGCCAAGTTATAGGCCAAGTATCAACATTATTGAAAAACAAAGCAATAACTATGGAAGCAAAAAGGGCAATATACAAATCAATTTTTCTACCAACTCTGTGCTATCAGTGCCAGAATTGGACGCTGGACTCGAGAACAATAAGAAAGATAACGACCACCGAAATTAAATGTGTCAGAAGAATGACAGGAAACAGCTTAAGGGACAGAGTAAGAAACACTGACCTGAGGAAGAAACTCGAAATTGAATCAGCCATCGAATAGATAAAGAAACAACAGATAAATTGGTTTGGCCACATAACAAGACAGAAAGAACTAACAATGAATCAAAGAACCATAAACAAACGCTACGAAAACGTCAGATTAAGAGGAAGACCGAGAAAGAGATGGATAAAGGGAATACTAGAGTCACTAGGAGGAATAACATCAGAAGAGGCCAACAGAAGAGCAAAGAATCGCAGATTGTTTCTCCCCTCGACGCCAACGGCAACAGAGGAAGGATAGAAGTAGAAGAAGTAGAAGAAGTAAACCAAACTTTCATGGCTGCTTAGAGACATATTGATATTTGTTTTTTTCACAAAATAATTCATATTGGATTACTATGACCAGATCTACATGATGGTAAGTAGTCAGTTGTGGTTTTAATTTGATGTTTCAATTTTTTGTTTGTTGGTCGTTTATCTCCAATATTTCTTTTTACATGTTTTGTATCATCTTGGTATTGATGAAATCAGATTCCTTGTTCAATTATCTAAAAATTCATATTTTATTTTTGTTATTTTGTTATGGAAGGCCCCGGTATCACTGCAAATGAATTAAAATCCATAATTGCTCAACCGCCCGTGCCAGTGGAATCATCCGAATCACTAACTCATCTCCCAAACAAAGAAAGGCAGCTGTAGTCCCCATCATAGCAGTCTCAGCACACGCCAAAAGACATAAGGCGAAACCGCACAGAAAGTTAACACAGCCAACTGTTCCCTGTCATACCATATCAGCATTCATCGCAAGCAATTGGAATATCGGAACTTGATCAAAACGGATGAAACACACAGCTCACGGTGTGCACGGAGCACTTAACTCAGTAGCTCCTGCAACAAGCCGGACTTGGAATATGAGGAAACTGCAACAAGGAACACTTTTCAGACACAGCCTTCACTGGTTCCTGCCACCTATCCACCACATTGCCCGGAAGATCACGTCCTCCTGAAAATGATGATCGTCATAGTATTTAAATGTATGGCGCTTGATGATGTTAGGACATCATGTTTGACTCCAACTCCGAACATACAAAACACAGTTCGTCGTCAGATTATCCCCGTTGCACACCAAACAACAGATCGCAAGATTAGCGCATGGTCGGTCTTGGGACACACGATGAAACAATATGATGACGTAGCACGCACAATATGGTTGCGCCCATGTATTCATGATAACTCTAGTGAATGCAGTCTACAACGAACGAAACAAGGTGCAAACTTCCCAAAGAGATCAAACTTTGGCTGATTTGACGGAGCCCACCACATTAATGCGTTGGAAATTGTAAATAACTTGCGGCAAGCATCTCCATCAACCGGTCATTGAACAGCACTCAGTGTGACGTAAAACGCAGATCAACATTAGACGGTGTAAGGCGCATTCACAACACTTGATTTGTCAAAACGGAGCATTGCCGTGCGTGCAACGCCAATTCAATGGCGCAGATATGACAAGTAGAACATCATTTCGACTGGAATGCAGAAAATTGTAACGGAAACCTGAAATTGTTAAGGTTCCAAAGCAATTTCTGCAGCGATAGAGAGAACGTGACTTAGTTCCGCCATCTTGGAAACGGAAGTCAAAAAAAAATTCATATATAATATGTTAAGTGTTAGATAAATATAAAACATGTAGATTGATGTTTTAAGACCATAAGGTCCATCAAAAATTTTGTCTCTGAAATCTCCTCCGTTGCATTGACAAAAGCCTTCCGTACTGAAAGAGTTAAAATGGATGCACACAAAAATAAAAAGAATAACCAATACAATTTATAAAAAGTCACAGATGGGAGATGTATTTATAGACAAAATAAAAGGAGAAATGTTAATAGACAGTGTGAAAAGAGAAGAATAAATATGAACATGTAGAATAATAATTAAAACCATGAACAATTTTGTCTCTAAAATCTCTTCAGTTGCATTGATAAAAACCTTCCATACTGAAAGAGTTAGTGGCAGAAAATACAGATCTACAAGTAGAAAACAAAATAAATAAGGCAAGAAAAGAATATGAATTGGAAATAAATATTTAAAATACTAAAACTATGATTATTAGCAGAGAAAAGGTACAACATAAACAAGGAAATATTGAAGTAGATGGAAAAAACCTAGAGAGAGTTCAAGAATATAGCTATCTTGGACATCATCATCAATTACTATGCCTGCTGGTATAGGTAATCAAGTCTCTCCAGAACTTCTATCTCAACAGTTATTTAACATTTCTGTTGTTGACTTTCTGTCAAGCCATTCTCTTAAGCTGTCTGGTATCTTTTCTCTTTGCTTCCCTCTATCTCTCTGTCCCTCGATTTTTCCAGTTGTTACAATATGTTCCAGATGTTCCCTTCTCATTACATAGTCAAAAAATGATGACTGTTTCTTCCTTATATTGGAAATTAGCCATCTTTTTGCTTTGGTCTCTTTCAGAATGTTTTCATTACTCTTCTTAGCTGTCCATGGTATTCTCAATATTCTTCTGTAAAATCACATTTCTACAGCTTCCATTGAATCTTGGACAAACTATAACAAATTATGGAAAATGTATGACAGAAATAAACAAAAGATTAGGATTGAAAAGAAATTTTAACAACATGAAAAATATACTCACATCAAAGCAAATAACATCATAATTAAAACTATGAATAGCAAAATGCTATAATTACTCCATATTCCTGTATGGTGCAGAAACATGGACATTAAATTAGAAAACAGAGCAGAAATTTGAAGCTTTTGAAATATGCTGTGGATCTATAGGAAAATGGGAAGAATTGGCTGCAAGGAAAAAAGGACAAAAAAGGAAGTTCTGAATCAAGCTGGAAATGAAAAAAATAACTACTGAACACAATTCGAAAAAGACAATTACATTTTTTTTTAACATGTGAAGACATAACACCCTTCTGATAGTCATCTTGGAAGGGAAGTACAAGACAGATGAGGCAGACCAAGACCAAAGTTGACAAATAGCATCAAAAGGTGGACAGGTGAACCTATGACATGCACCATCAAGATAAGAGACAGAATAAAATGGCGCTCCATGGTAGTCAACCTTCGATGTGGAGATCGTACCAAAGGAATGAATATGCCTGATAATGTTTCAGGATCAGTAAAACCAAAATTGATCATGATCCTGCCCCACCTCCTTATGAAAGTTCTGAGAAACAATTGATCAGTCTAGGAACAGGCAAATAACTGCAGTGCTGTGGTAAAGCTGGTAGCAGGAGCAAGTAGTGGGGTGTAATGTACACTCCTATAAGGTATGTAACGTACACTCCTATAAGGTATCAGACTGATCAGTCTGGCCAAGAGAGTAGGAATAAAAAAACATAAAACAATTTTGTATCCAAAAATGTTGCACTGAAGTTAGATGTACTGGGCCTAAAGGTACAGATATCACAACTTGCAACATAACTATGCCCCATTTATTGGCGACGAAGAAGAGTTACTATCTTTGTGATTTCTTATTTAACAACGTAAAATTGGTGGGTTCATTATTTGGTTTATCAAACAGATTAATTAAAAGTATACTAAAAAGTACATAACAGTATAATAATAATAAAAGTTTATTTTCATATGAACTATGACTGCCTAATGAGAGAATTTGTATCAGACAACATTTATTTCACTGATGCACAATTTTACAAATGAAATTTCCTAATTAATTTTAACAAGAAATTATTAAAACAAAGCAACTATGTTCAAGATGTTAAAAAATATTCCCACACTAAAACAGACGACAACCTGTATGCCTTTCAAATTTGATCAAATGCTACATGAAGAAGAAAAGAAAAAAGAAAAAGAGGCAGACTTAGATAAATACTAAAAAGAACACTGAAACAATGTAACAGTATATAGATTAGGAAAAGAATAGAACCATAGAATGAGAGATATAGCTTGGGTCATGTATGTTAGTGGTTACCCATAACAGAGTATAGAAGAGCAATAACGAAGTATAGAAGTGCAGTTGCAATTTTAGGAATGGAAAATTTTAGCTATTAAAGGAAGGGTAGAGGAATTAAAACTGAATTTGACTTTCCCCCGAAGGTCGATATCACAGGTCCAGAAATCAGAACTTGATAAACAACTGAGAAATGGAGGAGGGGACAGGTTAGAATTTGTGAGAGAGATATTACTCTTAGAATACATGGTATTGCTATATCATTATTTTCACAGTCATTGGGTTAGTAAAATGTCAAGATGGAGTCTTGTTCAAATTTTGACACAAAAGTAATTCAGAGCTTAACTTCGTCTTATATTATTGGTTAGATGCTCAGCTGTTTGCAACTCGGCGGATAAATTATGCAAATGAGACAGGAGTATTTAACCGAGTGTATTAGCAAAACCCGGTAAATAGCCGTCTGATACGAACACGCTACAAAACAAAACATGGAAGACTTTCAATTGTTCAATGTTATGCGCCTACAAACGAAGCTGATGATGAAGTTTAAGACAATTTTTACAACCAATTACAACAACTTATAAACAAAATACCCAAACACGATCTTTTAATTGTAATGGGAGATTTCAACGCCAAAGTGGGAAAAGACAACGCAGGAGTGGATCATGTGATGGGGAGAGAAGGCTGTGATACTACAAGTCAGAATTGAGAAAGATTAATAGAATTATATTTAATAGAAAATTTAGTTATAGGAGGGACATTATTTCCACACAAAAATATTCACAAAAAAACATGGATATCTCCTGATGACAGACCATCAAATCAAATTGACCACCTATGTATTAAACAACAATTCAGATCATCATTAATAGATGTAAGAGCATACAGAGGTGCTGATGTTAATAGTGACCACAACCTGTGCATTGGGAAAATAAGATTAAAATTTAGAAGCCAACAGAAGAGGTCAATTACACATAAAATTAATAGTTATAAATTTAAAGATGAAGCCATAAAGGAAAAGTTTAACATAGAGCTAAGTAATTGTTATACAGCACTTGGTGAAATAGACTTAGATATCAATGAAATGTGGGACTCACAGAGCAAAATACTAATGACAGCAGCAGAAGCAAGTGCCGGACTGAAGAAAATGGAAAAACGAGCTTGGATCTCAGACACCACGTGGAAATACATCAAAGAAAGAAGAGAAGCGAAGAGAGCCATGACTAATGTAAAGACAGATCTTGGAAAGGTTCTGGCAAAAGCAACATACAAAGAATTAGACAACAAAGTGAAAAGTTCAGCAAGAAGAGATACAAGAGCTTATATAGACAATTTGGCAGAGAAAGCAGAGACAGCTGCAATTACGGGAGACAGCAGAACTCTTTATACTGTACAAAAGATGCTGACAAACACCTATACATCCAGTGGAACACCAATTCTAGAAAAATCTGGATTAATGCTAACAACAAGCGCAGACATAAAAGCCCGTAGGGTTGAACACTTCAAAGAAATTCTTAACCGTCCACTACCCCACAGTTTAATAGATTTTGAAGCTGAAACACCAGCAGCAGAATTAGATGTAAATTTAGATGACTTCACCTTGAGTGAAATAGAAACCACCTTATAGCTTATGACCAATAACAAGGCTGCTGGAGAGGATAAGTTAACAGCTGAGATCCTCAAGGCAATTGATAGCCATAATCTAATACATCTCCAAAAAATGTTCAACATCATTTGGAGAACAGAGAAGATGCCTCATTAATGGAAAAAAGGAATCATTGTTAAGATTCCAAAAAAGGGCAATCTTAGAGATTGTAACAACTGGAGAGGCGTGACACTTTTGTCAGTTGCCTCAAAGTTATTCTGCAAAATCATCCTTAATAGAATAAAGGATTCAATAGATACAGTAATGTGTGAAGTACAGGCTGGGTTTAGAAAAGGGAGAAGCTGCCTTGACCACATTTTTACTCTACGACTTATATTGGAGGAACACATTGAAAAGCAAAAACCTTTTGTACTTAACTTCATCGACTTCAAAAAAGCATTTGATAGTATTCATAGAGATTCTTTGTGGAAAATTCTGAAGCAATATGGCTTACCATAAAAAATTATAAATATTATCAAAGACATGTATGATGGTTACACATGTGCATTTCGAACAGAGGAAGGAATGAGTGAATGTGTCCCAATAGAAACTGGGGTTAAACAGGGATGTATTTTATCGCCCTTGTTATTTGGAATTGTTATGGACTTCATAATGAAGAAATGCTGCATTGGTAATAAAGTCATCGAATGGATACAAGGAGACCATTTGGAGGACCTCGACTTTGCTGACGACATAGTTCTCATCAGCAGTCAGATAAAAACGATGCAGGAAAACACAAATGAACTATCATCAATAGCCAGCAAAATTGGGCTTGAGATCAATCATGAAAAGACTAAAGTCATGAAAAGTTTAATTCCAACAGATGACAAAATATACATGGAAAACAAACCAGTAGAAGAGATCGATCACTTTATCTATCTTGGAAGTCACATTGATCGAGAAGGGGATACAAGTAAAGAAATTAGAATCAGAATAGCTAAAGCAGCAATGTCTTTCAGAAGCCTTGAAAAGTTGTGGAAATCAAAACTCATCAGCGCAAACACAAAACTTAGGCTATTCAAATCAAATGTACTATCAACCCTTACGTATGCGTGTGAAAGCTGGAAAACGACAAGAGATATAGAAACAAAGTTGAACGCATTCGAAAATAAATGTCTAAGGAAAATACTTGGTATATCGTGGAACGAATTAAAAACAAACGAGGAAATTAGAGAAATCGCCAATCAACCACTAATATCTTCAGTAATAAAGAAAAGACGATGGTCATATGTTGGACATGTGATGACAAGAGATAATAACCGAATAGCAAAGCAAGCCCTCATATGGGAAACAACAGGTAAGAGAAAAAGAGGAAGACCCAGGAAGACACTGAGAAGAACATTGATGAGAGAGGCAAGAGCAGCAGGATTCGGCTCCCTCAATGAGATAGAGCTGCTTGCACAGAACAGAGACAAATGGCGAGATTTGATAAAATATCTTTAAAAGAAAACTGCTAGAACAAAATTCAGATAGGAGAAGGAGTATCTTGGTCTACGCCCTATGGGCCGGATACGGCTCGAAAGGTCAATAGATAGATAGATAGATTAGCAAAACCAGACAGAGAGATAGAAAGATCTTAAAAATGTTAAGTAGATGAGCTTAATGCGGCTTTGGCCAAAACTGCCTTAGGGCAGACCTGAGTGTTTGTAGAATAGTTATGAATTTCCACACAGTTAGTTTTTATCAGATAGAGATGTATCTATATGTAGAAAAGATAGTACAATATTCTAGAATTTGATAGTAGTTTATTATGATACCAATCAAGTTAGATTTTGATATCAATCTTAAAGACACAGTTTAGTTCAGAAGTATTCCAAAATTAGACTCAGAAGTTTTTGTGTTGCAGAGAAGTATATAATTAATTGATTCCAATGATTGTGTGATATGACAATAAGTAGATAGAGAATAACATATAGTAACTCAAGCCGAGTTATAATATCAGTTGAGTCTAGGCATGTCACCACTAGCTGAATTAGAATGATGAACAAAAGATAGAATGTCAGAATAGTCATGGACAAAAAATTATGAAGAGATGCCTCAATTAAATAACGGTGTTAACCTCTAGAGTGCATTAGATCAAGAACTTTGATATTGAAATTGTTCCAAAATGTAGACCACTAGTCCTAGAAGAACTAATTATTGTAAGATGACCATCTGTTGTTGAAGGCAAGATGATGATCTAATAAAGTTTGCTTCACAGTATATCATGGTCAGTGATTATTTGACTAACTGTTGTTAATGTCAAGAACATTGCGAGTATGCATTGTCATCTAAGTGTGACCCTCTGTATTCCAGATATACGGTAACAGCAAAAGGCAACAATAGCAGGCATCAGCTTCCTAGTGCTGGGTCCTGTGCCAGGTCTGGTGCTTGATAACAAAGATTGTCATGCACAAAGATTGTCAGACAGTGTCTTGAAATTTATGCCCTATGTACCATCTATGGCTCGAAAGGACAGAGGATAGATACATGAAGAATAATTAGATTATGAGTATTGTTGACAGAGAAAAAGTGCTGCTTTTATTTATTTATTGTGAAAACATGTAAAAACATGGTATAGGGAAGGCAACATTGAATGTCAATCACTTAAGCTAATAACCTTCATAAAGCTTTATATTCCAGAGTAATACAAATAAAATTTGTGTTTAGATCAGTAAGTAAAGAATTACTTTTCATCTATTCAATATCAATTCTAAAATAGATTCTAATTAAATTCTCACAAATTTATAAAGTCCAGGATAGAGTTTATATACCTGTCATGAAAAAAAGGGATGAGTTAGATACTGTATTATGAAAAGAAAAACAAAATGTAGGTTTCAGTTAATTTATAGAAACTCCCTCATCAATCATTTTCACAAACTTCTCCACCCATCATATTTAGAAACTTCTCTGCCATAAATTTTACAAACTTTTCACCAATCATTTTTATAAACTCCTCCACCAATCATATTTACAAACTTCTTGGTTCTTTCCTTCTTCTTTGGTCAGCTGAAGTAGGGAGGTAGCAGTGATATAAGAGAGTATGATAAGATCGGAGTGAGGTAGTAGAGGTCAAGGGGAGATAAAGGTTGAGGGTAAAATAGAGTAGGGGGTCCAAGTGAAGTGTTAAGAGTCTGAACACATCATGATACACGGGAATTGTAAGCAATGTAGGAACGAGGCTTGGATGTAACAAGGCGGATGATTGGTGGAAA
Organism: Megaustenia siamemsis; assembly: GCA_032433765.1. Taxonomy (NCBI): domain Eukaryota; kingdom Metazoa; phylum Mollusca; class Gastropoda; order Stylommatophora; family Ariophantidae; genus Megaustenia; species Megaustenia siamemsis. Next base: position 39,839,216 of record JAVIAB010000117.1, on the reverse strand, counting down.
GGAGAAAAAGCTGAGACAAAGAATAGGTAGGGAAAGGCATTCGAGATGAAAGGATGGTTTGATCCGGACGGTTGTGTGTTGTGTTACAACCGATACCGGGAACAAGGAGAGTTAGTCTAAAAAAATGTGTTAGCCAGTTAGTTGGTGTGTGGTCGCTGCATTGGTCGGACCTTATTCCAGGAGAAATGCTAGGGATATGTGCTGTAGAGTAGTGATAGGAGAATGTGACCAGGAGTAACACCAAGTATGTAGTAGCAAGCGTGAGTTAGTCTACCAAGTTAAGTTACTAGTTGTAAGTAGACAGTAGTGATGTATTTAGCAGCTATAACCAGTCAAAGTGCTTTGTTATTTTGTGGGTAATCTCACTAACTTAAGCTTCGTGAGGAGCAAGGAGTAGACAGTAGTAATGCAGTTAGCAGCTACGAACAGTCCAGTGAATTGTTAAATTGTGAATAGTCTCACCAACATAGGCTTTGTGTGAGTCGTAAGTAGATAGCAGTAATGTAGTAGCAGCTACAACTATTCAAAGTGACTTTGTTAAATGGTGAATAATCTCACCAACATAGGCTTCGTAAGAGTCGTAAGTAGACAGTAGTAGTGCAGTTAGCAGTTACCACAATTCAAAGAGACTTTGTTAAATTGTGAGTAATCTCGCTAACTTAGGCTTCGTGAGGAGCAATGAGTAGAAAGTAGTATTGCAATATAGCAGCTACGTACAGTCAATGCTTATCTGTGAGTTAATCTCACCAACGTAGGCTTTGTGAGGAGCAACGAGTAGACAATGGCGTGCCAGTGAGCCGCTAAATCCAATCCAGGGACAGTAAGGTAGAGCAGTAATGCGTCAGACCTTGTGTGGCCGCATGACAGGATAGTGGTGTGTGCAGATAGCGACACTGAACAGGGTAAGGGGCACTGAACGAGACCAGTTCGCAGGGTCCCGTCAAATTAGAGAGGGCTTTATACAGAGTGTGACACTCCAGGAGAGATGACGTAGGCGAGCTTGAGTGAGATCAGTATCGCCAACATGGGGAGTAGCCGCAGGGCTGCTGGGGATGCTAGTTACAGCATTCCTACATAAGTACTGTTAGAGGAAGGTAGGAGAAGCAAGAGTAAGGTGAGAAAGTGCAGCGACCCAAAGGTGCTGTATTGTGGATGACACTAGGGAGAGTAGAAAGATGAGCATATCTAGTATGACAGGCTACCAACAGACTATTGCTAATGTAAATGTGAACATGCTATGGGAGGTGGTCGTTGTGGCGAAATAAACCTCAGATGTGTGATTTTTCTCTAGTGTTTTTTTAAATGCTTTGTCGAGTGCTGGCTGTATTGTCTGTCCCTAGTGAAAATCGAATGCTGGTCTGCAACTAACCAGCGGGCATAATAATCAACAGCGCGGAGTACGACGTGAAATGATCAACCGGCCAAGGGCATCCTCTAAGGGAAGAGAGTCAATTGTGGTGACAGTTCTGAGCAGGGCCTTCTATTCCAGGCAGTGGGTTACTCGACTTGTCAGTTCATCAAGGCAGTCAGACACCTTCAAATCCAGTGTAAATGGGCTGGCAACCGGTGTGTCCTGTCCAGGCGAGTCAAGGGCATGTGAAAGCAGTCGCCACTGTGCAGGGCAGTGGGCTCTGAATAGAGTGAAGGCTCAGGTCTTGACAAGCCTTCACAGCATCAAAGCATCTTCCCAGCTTCCAGGGCACGAAGGCTCAGGTCTCAAAGAGCTTCCCGGTTATAAAGAATCGCCCGGTTATAAGCTATTGCTAGGTGTTTAGACATTTATACTAGCATGGGTCACGGATAAGATGATGCATTTGAGGTCTTTGCCTCCATTATTTCTGTCATAGATTTTACAAATTTTTCAACTATCCTTTTTTACATACTCCTCCACCATCATTTCATAAGCTCCTCCACCCAAAATTTTCACAAACTTCAACAACGCAATCCAGACAAAGACAGGCTTAGATATTGTTAATTTATTGGCTGAACCAATATGATTTGCAGGGAATAAACATTTAGATTGCAGTTATCAACATTTAGAACACAAGAATGCACTGTTATATAAATAATTCACCACATCCCATCATTACAATAACCAACAACTCACGAGGTAACTCAGCGTAATCAAGGAGGAACAGCAAGCGAGTGCCAGCTTCACGTACTTCATCTTGAAGTTTGTAGATTGTGATATCATTTGACTAGAAAAGGAAACATTGTATAAATTATTGAGATGTGTTCTTGTCAATACTTTGTATATGTAACAAAATATGGTAAAAAAGTGGTTAGCAGATTGGATTAGACCAGTTGTTGCTAATCAGGAGGATGTGTGTATGATTCCTAGTAGCATAAAAATGTTGTTCTACTGGAGATGAAATTAAAAACTCGACCTGTAATGGTGATAATATGAGCATACATGTTTTATTCCCCAGTTCATCAGGAAAGCCTTCCAAGAGATCCCAAAAGATAATATAAATGTTGTAAAGATATCAAATAAGGCTATATCTTTCAGTTCAGGTCATTGATTATTAATTGTAGCCAGACTTTGAGATACCATAACCCTTCTTCAATCTATCCACATACTATCAATGAGTGAAGTTTTATAAAGATATATATTTGCTTATATAATTATTAAGATATAATATGGGCAGACCTAAACTACGATATAGAGATATCTGCAAATCATCTCTGAAAGACTTCTCCATCTGTGAAAACGACTGGCAACATCTGGCAAGTGATCGCACATCATGGAGAGCACGTATAAGGAACGGTATAACAACATTTGAGACTGTTCTAAGACAGGACTTAGAAGAGAAGAGACTCATGAAAAAGGATGGTAAACCCTGTGGACCAGCGAGCCTGACCTGTTCATTATGTGACCGCGTGTGTTTGTCAAACATTGGTAGAATTAGCCACGAGAGAAGCTGTTCGGCAAAAACAATACCTCAAAAAAATACGCAATAGCCTCCACTAGACCGTCTGACAAGACGAAAAGGGCCATATATATTAAGATATATACAAGGCATGTTCAAATTAAACATGCCTGAGCTGCACCAATTGACATATGTAGGAGCCATAACGAACTGACGTAAAAAGCACACACCAAAGGTGTATGTGTTCATTCTTGTCATAGTATACATTGATTTTGCGGGAGACCACTAAAAAATGGTCAGTGATACATAGTCTGTCCAAGATGACCAGAAAATGGTGATTCAGTTCTTAACAGCTGAAGGATGTTGACCAGTTGACATTCATCGCTGAATGCAAGCAGTGTATGGTGACAAAAGTGTGTCTAAGATTACAGTGAAGACTGGGCATGAATGTTTTGAGAAGGATATGAGTTATCTAAAGATCCGCGGCCAGATCAGGTGCATATTTTTGCAACAGAAGCCATAGCCAAGATTGATGCAGCAATACAGGTAGACCGCCATTAGAGCTTACTTTCCTTAGCAGAGGAATTCACTGTGTTGCTTGGGACAGTTCAAATAGTGATTAAGAAGAAACTGGGTGTGTTCACAATAGGTCCCACCAATGTTGGCCGACCACCATAAGGAAGAATGCATGCGGTGGAGTTTGAACCCCCTGCTGCATTACAGAGAGGAGAGTGATGCACTTCTGTTGTGCTGGTGGTAGATGATAAGTCGGGTGCCATTAATTTGAGTCATGCAGCAAAACAGCGAGCATGCAATGGAAACATTCAGAATCACCAAAAAAAATAGAATTAAAGTCACAGATTTCTGCAAGTAAGGTTATACTGACCGTATTTCTTGACCATGAAGGGTTTCTATTGGCAAACTTTAAAGAGCCTGGCGTGAACATCAATGCCATCCACTACAAAGGCACATTACACAACCTGCATACAGCCATTAAGAATAAGAGACCCAGCACGCTTTTGTGTAGTGTGATTCTGTTGCATGACAATGCTCATCCACATGTCTTGAACACTGTGCAAAGAAATGGTGGGAAGCTCTGAAACATCCAGCCTATGGCCCTGATCTGTCACCATATAGCTTTCATCTGTTTGGACCCTTAAAAAATCAACTTTAAATGAAAAATGATTTGACTCCGATGCAGATGTCATGGCCTTGGTGACAAAATGGTTCAATGAGCAACCAAAGTAATTTTTCTCGGGCAGCATTCATCGCCTACCCAATCAGTGGGATGCATTGTCAAATGCCTACAGCAACTTTTTCTAAAGAATGCTAATAAGTACTTGCTTCATAACAATTACTTTATTTAATTCTGCACACCTGTTGATGTACCTTACATATGTTTGTTGTTAGGCTACAGGAACAGGTTTCATCTGAACATGCCTTGTATATTTTTTTTTTACATATTTAAAATGTCCTGAAACTTTATGTATTTATAAAGAAATATATTTGTCTAGGTATGCAAACATTCTTATGGAGATACCTGCATGGAATTAATATCAATTCCTTAAAACACTAATTATTGTAACAAAGCAGGATGAAGGCATTTACTTGGATATAAAATTTAAAAAATAAAATAAAAAACAGTACAATTTCAGTAAAACAAAACAGTAAAATGTGCATTTGGCAACATGAGTTCTTCTGTGAGAAGTACAAATATATAATATAACATACTGTTTTAAGGAAATTTTGCAGATCAACCAGGTCTTTTGTAGAATCAGGTATAATTTGAACTCTTTCCTGAATTTCCTCATAATGCCTGGACAACCTAGAAATATGCAAAGAACACATATAATTATTACTTATCTCTGTGTGTTCCAACCTTTTATTGCCTGAGGGTAGACAGAACATACTGCAATGGAGTACAGGCCATCATCATATATATATATATATTTTTGTTGTTGTTGTTTCTTAGTCGTGCTAAGTTGAACAGTGAGCCATCTGATCTTGTGTGAATGTAAATGTCTCCTGAGCTGTTTTCGAAGGCATAATTATGAAGGGCAGGAAACAAATATGCCAAAAAGGTTAGGGATTGAGGACACATCTCTGTTTCACTCCGTTGTTGATGTTAAAACTCTCTGATAAACTCTCATCAAAGTGGATTTTAGCATTCATGTTTTAATCTTCTTCTTCTTTCCTTCCTCATGTGCCTTTCAGCGTCGAGGGGAAATATAATTTGCTGTCTTTTGCTCTTCTGTTCACCTCTGCTGCTGTTATGTTTCCTAGTGCTTATAATATTCCATCCATCCATCTTTTTCTGGTGTTCTCACAATGTTTGTTGAAGGCTCGTTGTGTTGTGTTTTGATCTTTCTGCCTTGTCACGTGACCAAACCATATATATTATGTATATATATATACATAAAGATCTTTAATGTAATCTGTCCATCATTCAATTTGTTTGTATATAGCTTTGGCATCTCCTTTTTGTTGCATTTCAATCTCTTGGCATCTCTGTTTTAGCCATGCTTCTTTTGCTTCATTACATTTTATTACAATTTCTTTATTTCATTTCTTATACTCATCTTTGTTATCCTTATTTCTTCTTCTTGTAACCATTAACTGTAAAATGTAATCTCTTATCCATTTATTTTTTTAATTTGTCCTCACTGGTGGTATGAACTCTTTTGATCTTTATTGCATTGATTCTTTTAGCATTTCCCACTGTTCATCAATGCTTTATATCTTTTCTATTGCATTGTACTGGTTCTGAATTGTGATGTTATATTTGTATTGTAACCTCTTGTCTGATTTGAGTAAATCTAAATTTAACTTGATTTTAAATGAGGATTCCTCATCAAGACCAGCTCCTTGTCGTGGGGATGGGGCGTAACAGTCACCAGGGACTGAAAACCAAGACTGGCCAGGCCTTCCTACACCCGTGCAAGACCACAGTCTGCTCTAGCAATTTTAAGTGCTGAAGTCGGAGGCAACCAGCCAAAAGGCGCACTACAAAAATCAGGATGCCATGCACTAATGCCAATGGGAAGCATGTCTATAACTGCAAATCGATATGGCACTCGCCCTGTGATGGACACTCAGGCAGGTACAGCGCCGGGCCCTCAGCCTCGAAAGGGCCCAACCTCTATTACTGGATGTCCTTCTCAATCGCTCTGTGGAGTCAGGGGGCGAGAGAATAGAGTTACTGGCCAACCCAAAATAAGACCACTCAAAATAATGCACTGGAATGCTGAAGGCATCAACAGCAAAAGAGATGGGTACAGTAAAAAGATAGAATTAGAAAATATCCTGCATGAAGAACAAGTAAGCATATGCTGTTTGCAGGAAACCCATCTAAACAACGACATAGCCTTAAAGATTAGGGGATACCAGTGCTACCGATCTGACAGAAAAAACAGACAAAAGGGCGGAATACTGACACTTGTAAGGAACAACATTAATGCATGTCAGATTGAAGTGTATATGGATGGGGCAGAATATCAAAAACTGCACCTCAGGACAGAAAATACAGACTTTCACCTACTTAACTACTACTGTCCTAGTGACCGCCCACTAGCACTAGACACAATTACATTAAAAGAAAGAATAATTCTATGTGGAGACTTTAACAGCCATTCACAGAGCTGGAGCTATGAAGATATGGACAAGAGAGGTGAAGAACTTGAAAATTGGCTGAATGACAATGGGCTTATACTATTAAACCAGGCAACAGATCCACCAACATTCTATTCCAGATCATGGCATACCACATCTACACCAGACCTTGCTTTCCATTCACCAGACCTGGATTGGAATATCACACGTACTGTTGGGAAACAACTTGGAGGCAGCGACCACCGACCTGTCTTTTTAGTGGTGCAAAATGAGGCCGTCAGGGAGAACAGCACTCTCTCCAGATGGAATTACAAAAAGGCAGACTGGAAAATGTATCAACATTACACCAGTGTACTGACTAAAGATCTAAATACAGACAGAGACATCAACAAAATAGTTGATGAATTCAGTAGACTAATAATACAAGCTGCCAGTGAAATAATACCTAGAGGGGCACGGAAACACTACAAACCATACTGGAGTAGTGAACTAGAGCAACTGCACAATGACATGGAAATATCTCGAAAGCAAGCAGAAAATAAACCCTGCCAGGAACACCACAATAACTATCAACATGCTAAAGCCAAATTTCAATGGGCTAAACTACAAGCCAGACGGAGAAGCTGGAAAGAGAAAACAGAGTCCTTGAATCTAGAACGAGACACAAGAAAAGTGTGGAAGCTTGTAAGACAGCTGAATGATGAGGGTACAGAAAGGACCACCAAAATTACACTGAAGAAGGATGGAAACATTCTAACAGGTAAACATGCAGCAAATCACTTTGCAGACTCCTTTGCAAATGACAACAATATTGAAATTAGCCTAGAGAAACGTCAAGAGACCCGTCTAAAACAACAAAATGCAAGACAAGAAGAGACCGCACATGAAGTCATGGAAATGCCCATTACACAAAGTGAGCTAGAGCTGGCAATATCCAAATTAAAAATGAAAAAGTCACCAGGTAGTGATGGAGTGTCTAATGAAATGATTAAGAACTTGGGAAAAGCAGCTAAAGCAAAACTACTGCAGATCTACATTTGCTGGATCACAGGTAAAGTGCCACAGGCATGGAGAGAAGCAATTATGATACCATTACTAAAGCCAGGAAAAGATGGTTCAATGACATCCAGCTATAGACCAATCAGCCTTACAAGCTGTTTGTGCAAAACAATGGAACGTATAATCAATCTCAGACTGCAGTGGTACCTGGAAAGTGAAAATCTCCTTGTCCCACAACAAGCAAGCTTTAGACAGTGTTACTCTACCGAAGATCAGGCAACTTATCTTTCCTAGGAAATTGAGGATGCGTTTCAAGAAAAGAAACTGGTACTAGCAGCATGGATAGACCTAAAGAAGCATTTGATAAGGTATGGAAGGAAGGGCTTTTGAAGAAACTGAGAAATTATGGAGTAAATGGCAGGATGTACAAATGGGTCAAAGCATACCTGCATAACAGGAGAGCCAGAGTGCAACTGGATGGTCTTAAGAGTAAGAAGGTCTTACTGCGCCAGGGCGTTCCACAGGGAGGGGTACTATCTCCAACACTTTTTCTGATCTACATCAATGACCTAGTTACTGAACTACCACATGGTATCAAAGTGGCAATGTATGCAGATGACTTGGTAATGTGGTGCACAGAGGAGTATGCAACAGTGGCCTCCAAATTGTTACAAAGAGCTATGAATGCACTGAATTCATGGACAAATAGATGGTGTATCAGCATCAATACAGACAAATGCAGTACTACACTTTTCACTCTTTCCCCAAAACAAAAAGCAGGAGCCATCTACATAAACAATGAGCCAGTGAAAGAAGACATACAAGCTACGTATCTCGGAGTTACATTTGATAACAAACTATCTTGGAAACAGCAGATAAATAAGGCAACCCAAAAAGCAAGGAGAAAATTGGCTATTCTAAGAAAGCTGTGTGGAACTACGTGGGGTGCGAGTGGGAAAATACTCAGTAAAGTTTACCAACAGAGTATACGCCCACATTTAGAATATGGATCATCTGCATGGTGCTCAGCATCAAACACCACACTGCAAGAACTGAATAAAGTACAAAATCAGGCACTTAGGGTCGTCACAGGAGCAATGAAATCAACACCAATATTGGAGATGGAGAAATTGTGGAGGATACCAGCACTGAGAGAACGGAGGGACACAAAGGTGGTGATACAGGCAGAAAAATTTGCCTGCATGCCGAGACATCCAATGAAGGACCAATTCCAAAATCTTGCATTGGGACGACTTAAGAGAAGCAGTTTTATCCACCAAGCCAAGCGTATTAGTAGACAAACACCAGACATGCCAAGAGCTGTTAACCCCCTACTGCCCATACCAAAACAGACTCCCTGGACAGATGAATCAGGATTATCAGTTCAAATATGGACAGAAGTGAAAGGAATAGTTGATAAAGAGGAACAGAATAGTCTACAGCGAAAAACAATAACTCTCAGTTTCCTGGATGAAGAATACCCACAAGACCTATGGATTCGTGTGTATACAGATGGATCAGCACAGAATGCAGTAAAAAATGGGGGAGCAGGTGCATATATAGAGTACCCAAATAACACTAGGGATATGAATAAAATAGCAGCAGGGAAATATTGTCACAATTATGATGCAGAAATACAAGCAATAAAGTTGGCAATAGAAAAACTGCTGAACATTAATCTTAGCCCGCAGCCTGTAGTGTTTTTGACAGATGCAAGATCAGTACTCCAGGCACTACAATCCAGAAAATTACCACATCTGCAGACCTTATTGACTGAACTCTGCAAGCACCACAGGGTTGTCCTGCAGTGGGTCCCATCTCACTGTGGAATACCAGGAAATGAGAAAGCAGATCAGTTGGCGAAGGAAGGTTCAACAGGCACACAACTAGATACACCGGTTACATACCATCATAAGAAACAGATAATCAAATCAATCAGAGGACCACAAGCCCCAAATCAGGATGCCTTTCATAATATGAATAGATATGAACAAGTTATCATTATACGCCTCAGAACAGGACACAATTGACTCCATAGTCACATGTATACAAAATTCAAGATCAGCACCTCAACTACTTGTACATGTGGACAGGCGCCCCAGACTGCTGAACACATACTTCAAGACTGCACTGAATATAGTAGACTGAGGAAAATCCATTGGCCCATAGATACAACACTACAGACAAAACTATATGGGCCACTGCAAGAATTACAAAAGACAGTAACATTTATACAGGAAACGACATTGCAGATATAGACAATACTTCAGGCGAACGAAAGATAGATAGATAGAAATGAGGATTGTTTTGTTGCTTTTAATTTTACTACAAGTTTTTCCATAATTGGTACTACCCCCAGACTGTTTCTAAGTCTGTTGTTTATCATTTTGTAATTATTTTGATTATGTGCGTTGTCTCCTGGGCTTTTCCATGTCCACAAACGCTTTGGATGTTGCTTAAACCAGGTGTTTCTTATCATCATGTTATGTATTCTTGCTAAGTCAATAAGTTGGTTCCCTCTTTCATTTCTCTCTCCTAAGCCATACTAACCATCTATTTCCTTAACTCTTTCCTTTCTTATTTTTGCATTGAGATCTCCGAGAACTATGGTGTTTCCATGTGGTTTGCATTGACGAAGTGTCATATTGGGGTTGTGGTAAAATTTATCAACTGTTTCCTCTGGACTGTCTGCTGTTGGTGCTTAGACTTGTTTGAAGTTAATATCTATTAGTTTTCTATTCAATTTCACTAAAAGGACCCAAATATTGCCCAAAAGCCTTTCACACTTCTTGCTCTTTCTGCATCCAAGATGATACCTCTTTTGTGTTCAGTACATCCAGAAGAGATGATTTTATGTTCATCAGAATATATCTCCCCTGATCTAGTGTATCTCATTTCACATAGTACCAATAAATGTAGATCCATCCTTTTCATTTCCAGTTTGATATTACCCATCATCATCATTGAGTGCTGTCTCAGCATCAAAAGTTGGCTACCATGGAGCACCATTCTACTCTGTCTCTTGCTTTGATGGTGCAGATTGTCATAGGTTGACTTGTCCATCTTTTGATGTTACTTGCCCATGTTAGTCTTGGTTTGCCGCCGCCTCTTTTACCTTGTATTTTCCCTTCCAATATTACTTTTATTAGGCCATAGTGTCTTTTAACATGCCCCAAAAATTGTGTTTGTCTTGTTCTAATTGTGTTTAGTAGTCCTCTTTTTAATTTTAGTTGTTTTAAAACTTCATCGTTTGTTTTCTTTTCTTTCTATCCAATTCTACCTATTATTCTAAAAATCCACATTTCAAAGGCTTCAATTTTCTGTTCTGTTTTCTTGTCTAATGTACATGTTTCTGCACCATACAGGAATATTGAGAAGATGCAACACTTTGCTATTCTTAGTTTTAGCTCTGGTGTTATTTGTTTTGATGTTAGTATATTTTTCATGGCATTGAAATTACTTTTTGCCATATGTATTCTTTTGTTTATTTCAGTTATACATTTTCTATCACTGGTTATAGTATGTCCCAGGTAGTTGTAGCTCTGAACTGTCTCCAGATGTATTCCTTCAACTTTGAAATTTATTTGTAGATCTTGAGAATTTTCTTTGTTTATGATTATAGTTTTAGTCTTTTTTATATTCATATCTAATCAATATTTTTTTATTGTCACGTTTATTACATTAAGTAATTGTTGTAAATCTTTAGGATTTTCTGCTAGTAGTACAGTATCATCAGCATATCTTAGGTTATTGATTATCTTTCCATTAATGTTTAGGCCTGGTATCTCTGTAATGTTCTTAAATATTTCCTCAGTGTATAGATTGAACAAGCTCGGTGATAGGATGCATCCTTGTCTTACTCCTCTTTTTTATATCAATGGGTGTAGAGTTCTCCTTGCTATATTTTATTATTGCTGTTTGCTCCCAGTACAAATTATATATTAGTTGTCCTTGCTATATTTTATTATTGTTGTTTTCTCCAAGTACAAATTACATATTAGTCGTATGTCTGTATCACCCAGATTTATTTATATCTTTTAGGCAGTCTATAAGTTTATTATTATATTAAGAAGTCAAAGTTTCAGGATGTGTAAAGTCAAAGGAAGGAAATACAATAATAGGGCTGGAGAAGACAATGGAAAGATGGACTTCTGTCCATCAAAAAAGGTAAATAAATCTGGGTGATACAGACATATGACTAATATGTAATTTGTACTTTGAAAAACAATTGGAAGGAAATTCCAATATTGGAAGGAAAGGGCACTAATAATGCAATATACATCTTAAGAACATTGATAGAAAGATCTATAGAGGTAAAGAAAGATCTATATATGTGCTTTATAGACTACACGAAAGCATTTGACAGAGTAAAGCACGTAGAAATAATAATTATGCTGGAGAAATTAAACATTGATGGCAAGGATCTCTCTTCTACCTTTTAGCTCCCAGTGGAGCATAGGTCTTCAACAAACACTTTCCAAGTCGTTCTGTTTTTTGCAATTCTTTTAAGATCATTCCATGTCTTCCCCATCATCTTCATCTCTGCTTCAATCTGTCTTCTCCAAGAATTCCTTGGTCTTCCTCTTTGTCTTTTCCCCTGGGGATTCCAAAAAAGGGCCTGTTGTGTAATACTCTCAGTTGGTTTCCGTAGTGTGTGTCCTATCCATCGCCATCGTCTTCGCTGTATTTCTTTATCCACTGGTATTTGACCGGTACATTTCCATAATTCCACGTTTGTGACTTTGTCCTGCCATTTCCATCCCTTTATTCTGCGCAAGCATCCATTAATGAAAGTCTGTACCTTCGTGATTGTCAATTTTGTTATTCTCCATGTTTCACAGCCATATAATAGAACCGACTTAACATTGGAGTTGAAAATTTGTATTTTTGTATTTAGCCTAATTTCTTTGGATTTCCATATGTTTCCCAGTGCAATGAAAGCTCCTCTTGCTTTTGATATCCTTATTTTGGTATCGTTTTCTGTTCCTCCCTCTTTATCTATATTACTGCCCAGATATATATAAGATTGTACGTCTAGTAGAGGTATTTCTCCTAGTTTTATTTGGTTATTGCCAACTGCATTAATTCTCATAATGTTGGTCTTATCTCTATTAATCTTTAGTCCTAGCTGTTGTGATCTCTCATCTAATATACTCATTTTATCTTGCATCTGTTGGTGGCTGTGTGATAGGAGAGCTATGTCATCAGCAAAGTCTAAATCATCAAGTTGTTTGGTCAGTGACCACTGGATCCCATTTCTGTTGTTTTGAGTTATTTTCATAATCCAATCTATGGCCAGTAGAAAGAGAAATGGAGACAGAAGGCATCCTTGCCTTACTCCTGTTCTTATTTCAAATGCTTCTGTAAGCTGTCCTTCATGCACCACACTACATTTTGTTCCTTCATACATTGTTTTTATCAGGTTAATAAACTTTATGGGGATTCCATAATGACTCAGCAACTTCCAAAGCATTCTTCTGTCTAAACTATCAAATGCCTTTTCGTAATCTATGAATCCAATATAAAGTGGGGATTTTAGTTCTAAACTTTGTTCAACTATTATACGTAGAGTAGTTATTTGATCAGCACATGATCTGTTCTTCCTAAAACCTGCTTGTTCATCTCTCAAGTGTTTCTCTATAGCCTCTTTTAGTCTCTCCAGAATGATTCTGCCTAATATTTTTCCTGGCACTGATAGTAGCATAATTCCCCTATAATTTGTGCACTCCTGTAAACTTCCTTTCTTTGGTAGTTTGATCATATAACCTTCTCTCCAGTCTTTAGGTATTTCTTCCCTCTCCCAAATTTTATCCAATAGATTATGTAACATCTTGGTAGAGGTGATAATATCTGCTTTGATGGCTTCCGAAGGAATTTCATCTGGTCCTGTGGCTTTACCATCTTTTAACAGTTTGATGGCTTTCATTATTTCTTCTTTGCTTGGTTTTCCGCAGTTAACGTGTAATTCTTCTTCTGCTGGTAGTATATCTGGAGGATTATTTGCGCCAGGTCTGTTCAAAAGTTCTTCAAAGTGCTCCTTCCATCTCTCCATTTGTTCCTTTATATTACTAAGCAGATTTCCTTTCTTATCTTTGATAAAGGCGTTGATCTGTTTGTATTTTCCACCTAATTTCTTTGTGCTGTTGTACAGTTCTTTCATATTCCCTTTATTTGCTGCTTCTTCTGCCTCTTTAGCTAATTCATCTATATATTTCCTCTTATCCCTTTTAATGCATCTTCTCACTTCTTTGTTCACCTCTGTGTAAGCTTCCTGTGTCTTGGCTTTATTACTTCTTGTTTTGCTTTTATTTATGTCTGCTTTCTTGTTCTTTCTTTCTTTAATTTTATCCAGGGTCTCTGCTGTCATCCATGCCTTATTCTGGCGTTCTCTTTTCCCCAGTGTTTCTTCGCATGTCTCTTTCCATATATTTTTTACCTGTTTCCAATGATCTTCTATATTTATTGTATTTTCTAGTTGTTGGAGGACTTGGTATTTGTTTGATATTGTGACTGCGAATTTATCTTTAATTCCTTGTTCTTTAAGAAACCCTACATTGAAATACGTTCTGCCCTTATTCGTTGTAGTATACCTTTTTAATTTAATTTTAAGTTTGGCTAACAGAAGATGATGATCAGAAGCTATATCTGCCCCTCTATATACTTTTACATCCTGTAAGGATGACTTAAACTTATTATTAATACATATGTGATCAATTTGATTTTCCGTTCTATGATCTGGTGACACCCATGTAGCTTTGTGTATTCTTTTATGTTGGAATATTGTTCCTCCTAGGCTCATTTGAAGCACTGAAGTTCACGAATATCTTTCCATTCTTATTCATCTCAAGTCCATTTTTTCCCATGATCTCTTCGAAGCCTCTGTTGCCCGATCCTACTTTTGCATTTAGATCTCCCATCAAGATTATAATAGAATGCAGAGCTCATTTTTCTTTCAAAATCTATAGACAATCGGGATTATCACTCTGAGATGAATGGTCACATATTTAGACATTGGATTGAAAATTCTGTTCTCCCATCACTAGATCGACCATCTTGCCTAATAATGGACAATGCAGCGTACCACAACATTGTTGCACTTGAAGATAAAGTCCCAACGTCATCCAGTACAAAAGATGCTATTAAGATATGGCTCACAAAGGAGCACATACAATTTAATAACATGTACTTAAAACCTGAATTACTATCTCTAGTAAAGCAAAAACAAAGGACAAAGATTTTTCAAATAGATAAGATTATCCAAGAGCACGGTCATATAAGTTTGAGGCTGCCACCTTACCATGCTCATTTAAATCCAATAGAACTAATCTGGGCAAAATTAAAAGGACAAGTGGCAGATGAAAATACAACATTCAAAATATGCGATGTAAAGACTCTTGCTAATCTCGCTTTATTAAATATAGACAAAGATTATTGGGCTAAATGTGAAGACCACGTCTTAAAACAGGAAGAGGAATATTGGAAAAATGATGGTTTGTGGAATGTTCAACCCCAAACAGTTATCAATCTTTTAGACTCGTCTGATTCAGAATGAAAGTATATAGCCCCCACAATGTTGGCCCCTATATTACCTTAAATTAGTTCAACAAATGGTCCTTTTCAGGACCACACAACTATGAAAATTGGACATACAGGTATACCTTGATCAAAAAAGGTAAATAAATCTGGGTGATACAGACATATGACTAATATGTAATTTGTACTTTGAAAAACAATTGGAAGGAAATTCCAATATTGGAAGGAAAGGGCACTAATAATGCAATATACATCTTAAGAACATTGATAGAAAGATCTATAGAGGTAAAGAAAGATCTATATATGTGCTTTATAGACTACACGAAAGCATTTGACAGAGTAAAGCACGTAGAAATAATAATTATGCTGGAGAAATTAAACATTGATGGCAAGGATCTGCGAATCATAAAAACATGTACTGGCAACAAACAGCAGCTATACGAATTAACAACCAAACAGGACAATTTCAATTTATAAAGCAAGGAGTCAGACAAGGCTGTGTTCTGTCGACGGATTTGTTTTAACTTTACAACGAACATATTATGAGATCAATAGTAGACAAAAAAGGAATTGAAGTCAACGGTCACAACATAAATAATTTACGATATGCGGATGACACAGTCTTAATAGCAGAGACAGATAATGAGCTACAAGAAATGATAGATATAATAGTAAAAGAAAGCAACAAGAAAGGTCTCAGTCTGAATAGTAAGAAAACAGAAGTAATGGTTATATCGAAGAAACAATCATCACCATCATGCAGCATAAAAATAAACAAGACAAATCTGAAACAAGTGCAACGTTTGAAATACTTGGGCACAGTGATAACATCAGATGGAAGACGCAACACAGAAATAAAAAGCAGAATAGATCAGGCCAAAATAGCATTTCAGAAAATGAAAAATATCTTATGCAACAAATCTATGTCAATAGAATTGAGAAAGAGAGTTCATCGATACTATATAGAACCAATTCTGACCTATGGAAGCGAATCATGGACAGTAGACAAACAAATGAAAAGACGATTAGAGGCCACAGAGATGGAATTTCTCAGAAGAATGTTGAAAGTTCCCTGGACAGTTAAAAAAACCAATGAGGAAATTCTCAAAGAGGCCAGCACACAAAGGGAGCTCCTAAAAAACATCAGAAAGAAACAATCAACAATTTTTGGGCACATCATGAGAGGAAGAAAGTTAGAATACTTGATTACAGCTGGCAATATACAGGGAAAGAGAGATCGCGTGTCAAGGCATGAAAAACAATCAACAACAGAATTGATACAATGCATAGAAGATTGTGGTAGGACATAATCACCTACACCAACCAGTATGGCACATGATGATGATGAAACAGTTGTAATAATAGATGATTCTACAAATGCAAGAAAATTTATATTTATGATATTATTTAGTTTCTGGGTTCTATTGGTGAATATCTATCAATCATCCTTTCAAGCAAAAGATGGCACATAGGGCAGAAATTCTATACTCTTTGTTGCCAACAATGTTTGTTATCAAGCATCAGACCTTATACAGGACCCACACTGTATATCACCATATAACTGTTCTAGGCAAGCCGTTCAATTTTGACAGGGAAGTTTATGCCAACTGTTATTGCCTCTCGCCTTAGTGTTCTTTTTAGTATTTTGCTAGGTCAGCCTCTTTCTTTTACCCTTTAGGTTTCCATTTAAAAATTCGATTTGAGATTCTCTTGTTGTCTCTTCTTATCATATGGCCTACTTATCAGAGGTCAGAGTTTTTAATTATCTCAGAAAGAAAAAATCTTTTAGACTCTACCATGATTCAAACCTGCTTTCACCTGATTTAGAGAACATAAAGTTATCCATTCGGCCACCCACTATGCACACAAGTTGAAAAAGGGAACAACATGAGATTAGTGAAATAAACAAATTATCTTTTTTATTTATAAATTGAAAACCTTGATCACAGTAAACAGAATTTGCATTACATAGAGTGTGCCTTTTATAGCTTGTTTCATAACTCGTGCCCAACTTTTAAAATCGATAGCTTTTTAACCGCTTGTTGTACGTTGTTCAAAATTTGCATGTAAAGTTATAATGATTAGAACCCACCAGGGAATTAATTTCATTTAAAAAAAACATTTGGTTATTATTGTTGCTTATTTGATTTATATAAATTTATAACGACCCATTGATGTAGTCAAAACTTAATGTTTACAGTATTTTAAGTTAAAAATAGCGAGTAAAAATCCATACACGGTAAAATTGACGTGTTTGCACGCTTTCACCGTTCGTTTTTTTTGACACAATAAGACACTTGAGAAATTGTGTGTTCCATTTCCGTTCATTCATAGGTGTAGACGTGGAACGATAATATTTATCATGAGTCTTAAAATGAAATTCTGCAGTTTACAAAACATCGCAATAAAAATGTATGACTATTTTTGCAAAGAGGCTAAATGAGGAAGATTATTTCATTCTTTAGAAAACCCTGAGAATAACCCGACTAGACTACCGACGTTCGGACAACCCGTGTTCAATTCCCGCTGGGAGCAGTGTGAATTGTACTCGTGGTTGGAATAAAAAAAAAAAAAAAAAAAAAAATACCCCCACGGTCGACCCAGCCGTTGGCAGAAATGGGTACCAGGGTATATTATCCTGGGAAGGTGAGGAATGTCGCTTCGCATCTGAGTTTCGATGCTTGAGGCTACACTTATACAGAAATATCCGAACATTTCTGGATAGGCGGCCGAGCACATATGGGTATATACTCGCGTGCTAAGACGCCGGTTCAAGTCTCGTACTTTACCTTTACCTTTACCCTGAGAATAGGACAAGACACATTTTGGATTTATCTAAACGGTCATTTAATCGCTGGATTCAAGCATGTGACCGTCAATGTTCAAAATATACAAAATCACAAGGAAGAGCAAAAATGTTGGATAATTTCGACAGTGAACTTATTAGAAATGAAATTCGCAAAATGTTGGGTATGAATGAAACTGTTACAATTAGAAAATTTAAAATTTCGCTGAAAAAGAACAACAGTATTGAAATATCAAAGTCTACATTATGGAGGAATGTGAGAGCTGCAGGCTTTACATTCAGAAAGTATTCCAATGGACGAAACATCATCTGTGAGAAGCCACATATAGTAGTCATGAGAAGCAAGTACTTATGTGAAGTAAAAGAGGTGCGCAAGCAAGGTTATGATATTGTGTACTTGGATGAAACATGGATCAATGCTCACCACACTAGCCAAAGGGAATGGCAGTCATCAGATGGAAAGATTAAGAGATTAATACCTAGCAGCAAAGGACAGCGCTTGATAATTGCTCATGCAGGTAGTCTACAACATGGACTAATACAGAATGCAGAGCTCATTTTTCTTTCAAAATCTATAGACAATCGGGATTATCACTCTGAGATGAATGGTCACATATTTAGACATTGGATTGAAAATTCTGTTCTCCCATCACTAGATCGACCATCTTGCCTAATAATGGACAATGCAGCGTACCACAACATTGTTGCACTTGAAGATAAAGTCCCAACGTCATCCAGTACAAAAGATGCTATTAAGATATGGCTCACAAAGGAGCACATACAATTTAATAACATGTACTTAAAACCTGAATTACTATCTCTAGTAAAGCAAAAACAAAGGACAAAGATTTTTCAAATAGATAAGATTATCCAAGAGCACGGTCATATAAGTTTGAGGCTGCCACCTTACCATGCTCATTTAAATCCAATAGAACTAATCTGGGCAAAATTAAAAGGACAAGTGGCAGATGAAAATACAACATTCAAAATATGCGATGTAAAGACTCTTGCTAATCTCGCTTTATTAAATATAGACAAAGATTATTGGGCTAAATGTGAAGACCACGTCTTAAAACAGGAAGAGGAATATTGGAAAAATGATGGTTTGTGGAATGTTCAACCCCAAACAGTTATCAATCTTTTAGACTCGTCTGATTCAGAATGAAAGTATATAGCCCCCACAATGTTGGCCCCTATATTACCTTAAATTAGTTCAACAAATGGTCCTTTTCAGGACCACACAACTATGAAAATTGGACATACAGGTATACCTTGATCAAAAAAGGTAAATAAATCTGGGTGATACAGACATATGACTAATATGTAATTTGTACTTTGAAAAACAATTGGAAGGAAATTCCAATATTGGAAGGAAAGGGCACTAATAATGCAATATACATCTTAAGAACATTGATAGAAAGATCTATAGAGGTAAAGAAAGATCTATATATGTGCTTTATAGACTACACGAAAGCATTTGACAGAGTAAAGCACGTAGAAATAATAATTATGCTGGAGAAATTAAACATTGATGGCAAGGATCTGCGAATCATAAAAACATGTACTGGCAACAAACAGCAGCTATACGAATTAACAACCAAACAGGACAATTTCAATTTATAAAGCAAGGAGTCAGACAAGGCTGTGTTCTGTCGACGGATTTGTTTTAACTTTACAACGAACATATTATGAGATCAATAGTAGACAAAAAAGGAATTGAAGTCAACGGTCACAACATAAATAATTTACGATATGCGGATGACACAGTCTTAATAGCAGAGACAGATAATGAGCTACAAGAAATGATAGATATAATAGTAAAAGAAAGCAACAAGAAAGGTCTCAGTCTGAATAGTAAGAAAACAGAAGTAATGGTTATATCGAAGAAACAATCATCACCATCATGCAGCATAAAAATAAACAAGACAAATCTGAAACAAGTGCAACGTTTGAAATACTTGGGCACAGTGATAACATCAGATGGAAGACGCAACACAGAAATAAAAAGCAGAATAGATCAGGCCAAAATAGCATTTCAGAAAATGAAAAATATCTTATGCAACAAATCTATGTCAATAGAATTGAGAAAGAGAGTTCATCGATACTATATAGAACCAATTCTGACCTATGGAAGCGAATCATGGACAGTAGACAAACAAATGAAAAGACGATTAGAGGCCACAGAGATGGAATTTCTCAGAAGAATGTTGAAAGTTCCCTGGACAGTTAAAAAAACCAATGAGGAAATTCTCAAAGAGGCCAGCACACAAAGGGAGCTCCTAAAAAACATCAGAAAGAAACAATCAACAATTTTTGGGCACATCATGAGAGGAAGAAAGTTAGAATACTTGATTACAGCTGGCAATATACAGGGAAAGAGAGATCGAGTGTCAAGGCATGAAAAACAATCAACAACAGAATTGATACAATGCATAGAAGATTGTGGTAGGACATAATCACCTACACCAACCAGTATGGCACATGATGATGATGAAACAGTTGTAATAATAGATGATTCTACAAATGCAAGAAAATTTATATTTATGATATTATTTAGTTTCTGGGTTCTATTGGTGAATATCTATCAATCATCCTTTCAAGCAAAAGATGGCACATAGGGCAGAAATTCTATACTCTTTGTTGCCAACAATGTTTGTTATCAAGCATCAGACCTTATACAGGACCCACACTGTATATCACCATATAACTGTTCTAGGCAAGCCGTTCAATTTTGACAGGGAAGTTTATGCCAACTGTTATTGCCTCTCGCCTTAGTGTTCTTTTTAGTATTTTGCTAGGTCAGCCTCTTTCTTTTACCCTTTAGGTTTCCATTTAAAAATTCGATTTGAGATTCTCTTGTTGTCTCTTCTTATCATATGGCCTACTTATCAGAGGTCAGAGTTTTTAATTATCTCAGAAAGAAAAAATCTTTTAGACTCTACCATGATTCAAACCTGCTTTCACCTGATTTAGAGAACATAAAGTTATCCATTCGGCCACCCACTATGCACACAAGTTGAAAAAGGGAACAACATGAGATTAGTGAAATAAACAAATTATCTTTTTTATTTATAAATTGAAAACCTTGATCACAGTAAACAGAATTTGCATTACATAGAGTGTGCCTTTTATAGCTTGTTTCATAACTCGTGCCCAACTTTTAAAATCGATAGCTTTTTAACCGCTTGTTGTACGTTGTTCAAAATTTGCATGTAAAGTTATAATGATTAGAACCCACCAGGGAATTAATTTCATTTAAAAAAAACATTTGGTTATTATTGTTGCTTATTTGATTTATATAAATTTATAACGACCCATTGATGTAGTCAAAACTTAATGTTTACAGTATTTTAAGTTAAAAATAGCGAGTAAAAATCCATACACGGTAAAATTGACGTGTTTGCACGCTTTCACCGTTCGTTTTTTTTTGACACAATAAGACACTTGAGAAATTGTGTGTTCCATTTCCGTTCATTCATAGGTGTAGACGTGGAACGATAATATTTATCATGAGTCTTAAAATGAAATTCTGCAGTTTACAAAACATCGCAATAAAAATGTATGACTATTTTTGCAAAGAGGCTAAATGAGGAAGATTATTTCATTCTTTAGAAAACCCTGAGAATAACCCGACTAGACTACCGACGTTCGGACAACCCGTGTTCAATTCCCGCTGGGAGCAGTGTGAATTGTACTCGTGGTTGGAATAAAAAAAAATAAAAAAAAAAAAAAATACCCCCACGGTCGACCCAGCCGTTGGCAGAAATGGGTACCAGGGTATATTATCCTGGGAAGGTGAGGAATGTCGCTTCGCATCTGAGTTTCGATGCTTGAGGCTACACTTATACAGAAATATCCGAACATTTCTGGATAGGCGGCCGAGCACATATGGGTATATACTCGCGTGCTAAGACGCCGGTTCAAGTCTCGTACTTTACCTTTACCTTTACCCTGAGAATAGGACAAGACACATTTTGGATTTATCTAAACGGTCATTTAATCGCTGGATTCAAGCATGTGACCGTCAATGTTCAAAATATACAAAATCACAAGGAAGAGCAAAAATGTTGGATAATTTCGACAGTGAACTTATTAGAAATGAAATTCGCAAAATGTTGGGTATGAATGAAACTGTTACAATTAGAAAATTTAAAATTTCGCTGAAAAAGAACAACAGTATTGAAATATCAAAGTCTACATTATGGAGGAATGTGAGAGCTGCAGGCTTTACATTCAGAAAGTATTCCAATGGACGAAACATCATCTGTGAGAAGCCACATATAGTAGTCATGAGAAGCAAGTACTTATGTGAAGTAAAAGAGGTGCGCAAGCAAGGTTATGATATTGTGTACTTGGATGAAACATGGATCAATGCTCACCACACTAGCCAAAGGGAATGGCAGTCATCAGATGGAAAGATTAAGAGATTAATACCTAGCAGCAAAGGACAGCGCTTGATAATTGCTCATGCAGGTAGTCTACAACATGGACTAATACAGAATGCAGAGCTCATTTTTCTTTCAAAATCTATAGACAATCGGGATTATCACTCTGAGATGAATGGTCACATATTTAGACATTGGATTGAAAATTCTGTTCTCCCATCACTAGATCGACCATCTTGCCTAATAATGGACAATGCAGCGTACCACAACATTGTTGCACTTGAAGATAAAGTCCCAACGTCATCCAGTACAAAAGATGCTATTAAGATATGGCTCACAAAGGAGCACATACAATTTAATAACATGTACTTAAAACCTGAATTACTATCTCTAGTAAAGCAAAAACAAAGGACAAAGATTTTTCAAATAGATAAGATTATCCAAGAGCACGGTCATATAAGTTTGAGGCTGCCACCTTACCATGCTCATTTAAATCCAATAGAACTAATCTGGGCAAAATTAAAAGGACAAGTGGCAGATGAAAATACAACATTCAAAATATGCGATGTAAAGACTCTTGCTAATCTCGCTTTATTAAATATAGACAAAGATTATTGGGCTAAATGTGAAGACCACGTCTTAAAACAGGAAGAGGAATATTGGAAAAATGATGGTTTGTGGAATGTTCAACCCCAAACAGTTATCAATCTTTTAGACTCGTCTGATTCAGAATGAAAGTATATAGCCCCCACAATGTTGGCCCCTATATTACCTTAAATTAGTTCAACAAATGGTCCTTTTCAGGACCACACAACTATGAAAATTGGACATACAGGTATACCTTGATCAAAAAAGGTAAATAAATCTGGGTGATACAGACATATGACTAATATGTAATTTGTACTTTGAAAAACAATTGGAAGGAAATTCCAATATTGGAAGGAAAGGGCACTAATAATGCAATATACATCTTAAGAACATTGATAGAAAGATCTATAGAGGTAAAGAAAGATCTATATATGTGCTTTATAGACTACACGAAAGCATTTGACAGAGTAAAGCACGTAGAAATAATAATTATGCTGGAGAAATTAAACATTGATGGCAAGGATCTGCGAATCATAAAAACATGTACTGGCAACAAACAGCAGCTATACGAATTAACAACCAAACAGGACAATTTCAATTTATAAAGCAAGGAGTCAGACAAGGCTGTGTTCTGTCGACGGATTTGTTTTAACTTTACAACGAACATATTATGAGATCAATAGTAGACAAAAAAGGAATTGAAGTCAACGGTCACAACATAAATAATTTACGATATGCGGATGACACAGTCTTAATAGCAGAGACAGATAATGAGCTACAAGAAATGATAGATATAATAGTAAAAGAAAGCAACAAGAAAGGTCTCAGTCTGAATAGTAAGAAAACAGAAGTAATGGTTATATCGAAGAAACAATCATCACCATCATGCAGCATAAAAATAAACAAGACAAATCTGAAACAAGTGCAACGTTTGAAATACTTGGGCACAGTGATAACATCAGATGGAAGACGCAACACAGAAATAAAAAGCAGAATAGATCAGGCCAAAATAGCATTTCAGAAAATGAAAAATATCTTATGCAACAAATCTATGTCAATAGAATTGAGAAAGAGAGTTCATCGATACTATATAGAACCAATTCTGACCTATGGAAGCGAATCATGGACAGTAGACAAACAAATGAAAAGACGATTAGAGGCCACAGAGATGGAATTTCTCAGAAGAATGTTGAAAGTTCCCTGGACAGTTAAAAAAACCAATGAGGAAATTCTCAAAGAGGCCAGCACACAAAGGGAGCTCCTAAAAAACATCAGAAAGAAACAATCAACAATTTTTGGGCACATCATGAGAGGAAGAAAGTTAGAATACTTGATTACAGCTGGCAATATACAGGGAAAGAGAGATCGAGTGTCAAGGCATGAAAAACAATCAACAACAGAATTGATACAATGCATAGAAGATTGTGGTAGGACATAATCACCTACACCAACCAGTATGGCACATGATGATGATGAAACAGTTGTAATAATAGATGATTCTACAAATGCAAGAAAATTTATATTTATGATATTATTTAGTTTCTGGGTTCTATTGGTGAATATCTATCAATCATCCTTTCAAGCAAAAGATGGCACATAGGGCAGAAATTCTATACTCTTTGTTGCCAACAATGTTTGTTATCAAGCATCAGACCTTATACAGGACCCACACTGTATATCACCATATAACTGTTCTAGGCAAGCCGTTCAATTTTGACAGGGAAGTTTATGCCAACTGTTATTGCCTCTCGCCTTAGTGTTCTTTTTAGTATTTTGCTAGGTCAGCCTCTTTCTTTTACCCTTTAGGTTTCCATTTAAAAATTCGATTTGAGATTCTCTTGTTGTCTCTTCTTATCATATGGCCTACTTATCAGAGGTCAGAGTTTTTAATTATCTCAGAAAGAAAAAATCTTTTAGACTCTACCATGATTCAAACCTGCTTTCACCTGATTTAGAGAACATAAAGTTATCCATTCGGCCACCCACTATGCACACAAGTTGAAAAAGGGAACAACATGAGATTAGTGAAATAAACAAATTATCTTTTTTATTTATAAATTGAAAACCTTGATCACAGTAAACAGAATTTGCATTACATAGAGTGTGCCTTTTATAGCTTGTTTCATAACTCGTGCCCAACTTTTAAAATCGATAGCTTTTTAACCGCTTGTTGTACGTTGTTCAAAATTTGCATGTAAAGTTATAATGATTAGAACCCACCAGGGAATTAATTTCATTTAAAAAAAACATTTGGTTATTATTGTTGCTTATTTGATTTATATAAATTTATAACGACCCATTGATGTAGTCAAAACTTAATGTTTACAGTATTTTAAGTTAAAAATAGCGAGTAAAAATCCATACACGGTAAAATTGACGTGTTTGCACGCTTTCACCGTTCGTTTTTTTTGACACAATAAGACACTTGAGAAATTGTGTGTTCCATTTCCGTTCATTCATAGGTGTAGACGTGGAACGATAATATTTATCATGAGTCTTAAAATGAAATTCTGCAGTTTACAAAACATCGCAATAAAAATGTATGACTATTTTTGCAAAGAGGCTAAATGAGGAAGATTATTTCATTCTTTAGAAAACCCTGAGAATAACCCGACTAGACTACCGACGTTCGGACAACCCGTGTTCAATTCCCGCTGGGAGCAGTGTGAATTGTACTCGTGGTTGGAATAAAAAAAAATAAAAAAAAAAAAAATACCCCCACGGTCGACCCAGCCGTTGGCAGAAATGGGTACCAGGGTATATTATCCTGGGAAGGTGAGGAATGTCGCTTCGCATCTGAGTTTCGATGCTTGAGGCTACACTTATACAGAAATATCCGAACATTTCTGGATAGGCGGCCGAGCACATATGGGTATATACTCGCGTGCTAAGACGCCGGTTCAAGTCTCGTACTTTACCTTTACCTTTACCCTGAGAATAGGACAAGACACATTTTGGATTTATCTAAACGGTCATTTAATCGCTGGATTCAAGCATGTGACCGTCAATGTTCAAAATATACAAAATCACAAGGAAGAGCAAAAATGTTGGATAATTTCGACAGTGAACTTATTAGAAATGAAATTCGCAAAATGTTGGGTATGAATGAAACTGTTACAATTAGAAAATTTAAAATTTCGCTGAAAAAGAACAACAGTATTGAAATATCAAAGTCTACATTATGGAGGAATGTGAGAGCTGCAGGCTTTACATTCAGAAAGTATTCCAATGGACGAAACATCATCTGTGAGAAGCCACATATAGTAGTCATGAGAAGCAAGTACTTATGTGAAGTAAAAGAGGTGCGCAAGCAAGGTTATGATATTGTGTACTTGGATGAAACATGGATCAATGCTCACCACACTAGCCAAAGGGAATGGCAGTCATCAGATGGAAAGATTAAGAGATTAATACCTAGCAGCAAAGGACAGCGCTTGATAATTGCTCATGCAGGTAGTCTACAACATGGACTAATACAGAATGCAGAGCTCATTTTTCTTTCAAAATCTATAGACAATCGGGATTATCACTCTGAGATGAATGGTCACATATTTAGACATTGGATTGAAAATTCTGTTCTCCCATCACTAGATCGACCATCTTGCCTAATAATGGACAATGCAGCGTACCACAACATTGTTGCACTTGAAGATAAAGTCCCAACGTCATCCAGTACAAAAGATGCTATTAAGATATGGCTCACAAAGGAGCACATACAATTTAATAACATGTACTTAAAACCTGAATTACTATCTCTAGTAAAGCAAAAACAAAGGACAAAGATTTTTCAAATAGATAAGATTATCCAAGAGCACGGTCATATAAGTTTGAGGCTGCCACCTTACCATGCTCATTTAAATCCAATAGAACTAATCTGGGCAAAATTAAAAGGACAAGTGGCAGATGAAAATACAACATTCAAAATATGCGATGTAAAGACTCTTGCTAATCTCGCTTTATTAAATATAGACAAAGATTATTGGGCTAAATGTGAAGACCACGTCTTAAAACAGGAAGAGGAATATTGGAAAAATGATGGTTTGTGGAATGTTCAACCCCAAACAGTTATCAATCTTTTAGACTCGTCTGATTCAGAATGAAAGTATATAGCCCCCACAATGTTGGCCCCTATATTACCTTAAATTAGTTCAACAAATGGTCCTTTTCAGGACCACACAACTATGAAAATTGGACATACAGGTATACCTTGATCAAAAAAGGTAAATAAATCTGGGTGATACAGACATATGACTAATATGTAATTTGTACTTTGAAAAACAATTGGAAGGAAATTCCAATATTGGAAGGAAAGGGCACTAATAATGCAATATACATCTTAAGAACATTGATAGAAAGATCTATAGAGGTAAAGAAAGATCTATATATGTGCTTTATAGACTACACGAAAGCATTTGACAGAGTAAAGCACGTAGAAATAATAATTATGCTGGAGAAATTAAACATTGATGGCAAGGATCTGCGAATCATAAAAACATGTACTGGCAACAAACAGCAGCTATACGAATTAACAACCAAACAGGACAATTTCAATTTATAAAGCAAGGAGTCAGACAAGGCTGTGTTCTGTCGACGGATTTGTTTTAACTTTACAACGAACATATTATGAGATCAATAGTAGACAAAAAAGGAATTGAAGTCAACGGTCACAACATAAATAATTTACGATATGCGGATGACACAGTCTTAATAGCAGAGACAGATAATGAGCTACAAGAAATGATAGATATAATAGTAAAAGAAAGCAACAAGAAAGGTCTCAGTCTGAATAGTAAGAAAACAGAAGTAATGGTTATATCGAAGAAACAATCATCACCATCATGCAGCATAAAAATAAACAAGACAAATCTGAAACAAGTGCAACGTTTGAAATACTTGGGCACAGTGATAACATCAGATGGAAGACGCAACACAGAAATAAAAAGCAGAATAGATCAGGCCAAAATAGCATTTCAGAAAATGAAAAATATCTTATGCAACAAATCTATGTCAATAGAATTGAGAAAGAGAGTTCATCGATACTATATAGAACCAATTCTGACCTATGGAAGCGAATCATGGACAGTAGACAAACAAATGAAAAGACGATTAGAGGCCACAGAGATGGAATTTCTCAGAAGAATGTTGAAAGTTCCCTGGACAGTTAAAAAAACCAATGAGGAAATTCTCAAAGAGGCCAGCACACAAAGGGAGCTCCTAAAAAACATCAGAAAGAAACAATCAACAATTTTTGGGCACATCATGAGAGGAAGAAAGTTAGAATACTTGATTACAGCTGGCAATATACAGGGAAAGAGAGATCGAGTGTCAAGGCATGAAAAACAATCAACAACAGAATTGATACAATGCATAGAAGATTGTGGTAGGACATAATCACCTACACCAACCAGTATGGCACATGATGATGATGAAACAGTTGTAATAATAGATGATTCTACAAATGCAAGAAAATTTATATTTATGATATTATTTAGTTTCTGGGTTCTATTGGTGAATATCTATCAATCATCCTTTCAAGCAAAAGATGGCACATAGGGCAGAAATTCTATACTCTTTGTTGCCAACAATGTTTGTTATCAAGCATCAGACCTTATACAGGACCCACACTGTATATCACCACATAACTGTTCTAGGCAAGCCGTTCAATTTTGACAGGGAAGTTTATGCCAACTGTTATTGCCTCTCGCCTTAGTGTTCTTTTTAGTATTTTGCTAGGTCAGCCTCTTTCTTTTACCCTTTAGGTTTCCATTTAAAAATTCGATTTGAGATTCTCTTGTTGTCTCTTCTTATCATATGGCCTACTTATCAGAGGTCAGAGTTTTTAATTATCTCAGAAAGAAAAAATCTTTTAGACTCTACCATGATTCAAACCTGCTTTCACCTGATTTAGAGAACATAAAGTTATCCATTCGGCCACCCACTATGCACACAAGTTGAAAAAGGGAACAACATGAGATTAGTGAAATAAACAAATTATCTTTTTTATTTATAAATTGAAAACCTTGATCACAGTAAACAGAATTTGCATTACATAGAGTGTGCCTTTTATAGCTTGTTTCATAACTCGTGCCCAACTTTTAAAATCGATAGCTTTTTAACCGCTTGTTGTACGTTGTTCAAAATTTGCATGTAAAGTTATAATGATTAGAACCCACCAGGGAATTAATTTCATTTAAAAAAAACATTTGGTTATTATTGTTGCTTATTTGATTTATATAAATTTATAACGACCCATTGATGTAGTCAAAACTTAATGTTTACAGTATTTTAAGTTAAAAATAGCGAGTAAAAATCCATACACGGTAAAATTGACGTGTTTGCACGCTTTCACCGTTCGTTTTTTTTTACACAATAAGACACTTGAGAAATTGTGTGTTCCATTTCCGTTCATTCATAGGTGTAGACGTGGAACGATAATATTTATCATGAGTCTTAAAATGAAATTCTGCAGTTTACAAAACATCGCAATAAAAATGTATGACTATTTTTGCAAAGAGGCTAAATGAGGAAGATTATTTCATTCTTTAGAAAACCCTGAGAATAACCCGACTAGACTACCGACGTTCGGACAACCCGTGTTCAATTCCCGCTGGGAGCAGTGTGAATTGTACTCGTGGTTGGAATAAAAAAAAATAAAAAAAAAAAAAATACCCCCACGGTCGACCCAGCCGTTGGCAGAAATGGGTACCAGGGTATATTATCCTGGGAAGGTGAGGAATGTCGCTTCGCATCTGAGTTTCGATGCTTGAGGCTACACTTATACAGAAATATCCGAACATTTCTGGATAGGCGGCCGAGCACATATGGGTATATACTCGCGTGCTAAGACGCCGGTTCAAGTCTCGTACTTTACCTTTACCTTTACCCTGAGAATAGGACAAGACACATTTTGGATTTATCTAAACGGTCATTTAATCGCTGGATTCAAGCATGTGACCGTCAATGTTCAAAATATACAAAATCACAAGGAAGAGCAAAAATGTTGGATAATTTCGACAGTGAACTTATTAGAAATGAAATTCGCAAAATGTTGGGTATGAATGAAACTGTTACAATTAGAAAATTTAAAATTTCGCTGAAAAAGAACAACAGTATTGAAATATCAAAGTCTACATTATGGAGGAATGTGAGAGCTGCAGGCTTTACATTCAGAAAGTATTCCAATGGACGAAACATCATCTGTGAGAAGCCACATATAGTAGTCATGAGAAGCAAGTACTTATGTGAAGTAAAAGAGGTGCGCAAGCAAGGTTATGATATTGTGTACTTGGATGAAACATGGATCAATGCTCACCACACTAGCCAAAGGGAATGGCAGTCATCAGATGGAAAGATTAAGAGATTAATACCTAGCAGCAAAGGACAGCGCTTGATAATTGCTCATGCAGGTAGTCGACAACATGGACTAATACAGAATGCAGAGCTCATTTTTCTTTCAAAATCTATAGACAATCGGGATTATCACTCTGAGATGAATGGTCACATATTTAGACATTGGATTGAAAATTCTGTTCTCCCATCACTAGATCGACCATCTTGCCTAATAATGGACAATGCAGCGTACCACAACATTGTTGCACTTGAAGATAAAGTCCCAACGTCATCCAGTACAAAAGATGCTATTAAGATATGGCTCACAAAGGAGCACATACAATTTAATAACATGTACTTAAAACCTGAATTACTATCTCTAGTAAAGCAAAAACAAAGGACAAAGATTTTTCAAATAGATAAGATTATCCAAGAGCACGGTCATATAAGTTTGAGGCTGCCACCTTACCATGCTCATTTAAATCCAATAGAACTAATCTGGGCAAAATTAAAAGGACAAGTGGCAGATGAAAATACAACATTCAAAATATGCGATGTAAAGACTCTTGCTAATCTCGCTTTATTAAATATAGACAAAGATTATTGGGCTAAATGTGAAGACCACGTCTTAAAACAGGAAGAGGAATATTGGAAAAATGATGGTTTGTGGAATGTTCAACCCCAAACAGTTATCAATCTTTTAGACTCGTCTGATTCAGAATGAAAGTATATAGCCCCCACAATGTTGGCCCCTATATTACCTTAAATTAGTTCAACAAATGGTCCTTTTCAGGACCACACAACTATGAAAATTGGACATACAGGTATACCTTGATCAAAAAAGGTAAATAAATCTGGGTGATACAGACATATGACTAATATGTAATTTGTACTTTGAAAAACAATTGGAAGGAAATTCCAATATTGGAAGGAAAGGGCACTAATAATGCAATATACATCTTAAGAACATTGATAGAAAGATCTATAGAGGTAAAGAAAGATCTATATATGTGCTTTATAGACTACACGAAAGCATTTGACAGAGTAAAGCACGTAGAAATAATAATTATGCTGGAGAAATTAAACATTGATGGCAAGGATCTGCGAATCATAAAAACATGTACTGGCAACAAACAGCAGCTATACGAATTAACAACCAAACAGGACAATTTCAATTTATAAAGCAAGGAGTCAGACAAGGCTGTGTTCTGTCGACGGATTTGTTTTAACTTTACAACGAACATATTATGAGATCAATAGTAGACAAAAAAGGAATTGAAGTCAACGGTCACAACATAAATAATTTACGATATGCGGATGACACAGTCTTAATAGCAGAGACAGATAATGAGCTACAAGAAATGATAGATATAATAGTAAAAGAAAGCAACAAGAAAGGTCTCAGTCTGAATAGTAAGAAAACAGAAGTAATGGTTATATCGAAGAAACAATCATCACCATCATGCAGCATAAAAATAAACAAGACAAATCTGAAACAAGTGCAACGTTTGAAATACTTGGGCACAGTGATAACATCAGATGGAAGACGCAACACAGAAATAAAAAGCAGAATAGATCAGGCCAAAATAGCATTTCAGAAAATGAAAAATATCTTATGCAACAAATCTATGTCAATAGAATTGAGAAAGAGAGTTCATCGATACTATATAGAACCAATTCTGACCTATGGAAGCGAATCATGGACAGTAGACAAACAAATGAAAAGACGATTAGAGGCCACAGAGATGGAATTTCTCAGAAGAATGTTGAAAGTTCCCTGGACAGTTAAAAAAACCAATGAGGAAATTCTCAAAGAGGCCAGCACACAAAGGGAGCTCCTAAAAAACATCAGAAAGAAACAATCAACAATTTTTGGGCACATCATGAGAGGAAGAAAGTTAGAATACTTGATTACAGCTGGCAATATACAGGGAAAGAGAGATCGAGTGTCAAGGCATGAAAAACAATCAACAACAGAATTGATACAATGCATAGAAGATTGTGGTAGGACATAATCACCTACACCAACCAGTATGGCACATGATGATGATGAAACAGTTGTAATAATAGATGATTCTACAAATGCAAGAAAATTTATATTTATGATATTATTTAGTTTCTGGGTTCTATTGGTGAATATCTATCAATCATCCTTTCAAGCAAAAGATGGCACATAGGGCAGAAATTCTATACTCTTTGTTGCCAACAATGTTTGTTATCAAGCATCAGACCTTATACAGGACCCACACTGTATATCACCATATAACTGTTCTAGGCAAGCCGTTCAATTTTGACAGGGAAGTTTATGCCAACTGTTATTGCCTCTCGCCTTAGTGTTCTTTTTAGTATTTTGCTAGGTCAGCCTCTTTCTTTTACCCTTTAGGTTTCCATTTAAAAATTCGATTTGAGATTCTCTTGTTGTCTCTTCTTATCATATGGCCTACTTATCAGAGGTCAGAGTTTTTAATTATCTCAGAAAGAAAAAATCTTTTAGACTCTACCATGATTCAAACCTGCTTTCACCTGATTTAGAGAACATAAAGTTATCCATTCGGCCACCCACTATGCACACAAGTTGAAAAAGGGAACAACATGAGATTAGTGAAATAAACAAATTATCTTTTTTATTTATAAATTGAAAACCTTGATCACAGTAAACAGAATTTGCATTACATAGAGTGTGCCTTTTATAGCTTGTTTCATAACTCGTGCCCAACTTTTAAAATCGATAGCTTTTTAACCGCTTGTTGTACGTTGTTCAAAATTTGCATGTAAAGTTATAATGATTAGAACCCACCAGGGAATTAATTTCATTTAAAAAAAACATTTGGTTATTATTGTTGCTTATTTGATTTATATAAATTTATAACGACCCATTGATGTAGTCAAAACTTAATGTTTACAGTATTTTAAGTTAAAAATAGCGAGTAAAAATCCATACACGGTAAAATTGACGTGTTTGCACGCTTTCACCGTTCGTTTTTTTTTGACACAATAAGACACTTGAGAAATTGTGTGTTCCATTTCCGTTCATTCATAGGTGTAGACGTGGAACGATAATATTTATCATGAGTCTTAAAATGAAATTCTGCAGTTTACAAAACATCGCAATAAAAATGTATGACTATTTTTGCAAAGAGGCTAAATGAGGAAGATTATTTCATTCTTTAGAAAACCCTGAGAATAACCCGACTAGACTACCGACGTTCGGACAACCCGTGTTCAATTCCCGCTGGGAGCAGTGTGAATTGTACTCGTGGTTGGAATAAAAAAAAATAAAAAAAAAAAAAAATACCCCCACGGTCGACCCAGCCGTTGGCAGAAATGGGTACCAGGGTATATTATCCTGGGAAGGTGAGGAATGTCGCTTCGCATCTGAGTTTCGATGCTTGAGGCTACACTTATACAGAAATATCCGAACATTTCTGGATAGGCGGCCGAGCACATATGGGTATATACTCGCGTGCTAAGACGCCGGTTCAAGTCTCGTACTTTACCTTTACCTTTACCCTGAGAATAGGACAAGACACATTTTGGATTTATCTAAACGGTCATTTAATCGCTGGATTCAAGCATGTGACCGTCAATGTTCAAAATATACAAAATCACAAGGAAGAGCAAAAATGTTGGATAATTTCGACAGTGAACTTATTAGAAATGAAATTCGCAAAATGTTGGGTATGAATGAAACTGTTACAATTAGAAAATTTAAAATTTCGCTGAAAAAGAACAACAGTATTGAAATATCAAAGTCTACATTATGGAGGAATGTGAGAGCTGCAGGCTTTACATTCAGAAAGTATTCCAATGGACGAAACATCATCTGTGAGAAGCCACATATAGTAGTCATGAGAAGCAAGTACTTATGTGAAGTAAAAGAGGTGCGCAAGCAAGGTTATGATATTGTGTACTTGGATGAAACATGGATCAATGCTCACCACACTAGCCAAAGGGAATGGCAGTCATCAGATGGAAAGATTAAGAGATTAATACCTAGCAGCAAAGGACAGCGCTTGATAATTGCTCATGCAGGTAGTCGACAACATGGACTAATACAGAATGCAGAGCTCATTTTTCTTTCAAAATCTATAGACAATCGGGATTATCACTCTGAGATGAATGGTCACATATTTAGACATTGGATTGAAAATTCTGTTCTCCCATCACTAGATCGACCATCTTGCCTAATAATGGACAATGCAGCGTACCACAACATTGTTGCACTTGAAGATAAAGTCCCAACGTCATCCAGTACAAAAGATGCTATTAAGATATGGCTCACAAAGGAGCACATACAATTTAATAACATGTACTTAAAACCTGAATTACTATCTCTAGTAAAGCAAAAACAAAGGACAAAGATTTTTCAAATAGATAAGATTATCCAAGAGCACGGTCATATAAGTTTGAGGCTGCCACCTTACCATGCTCATTTAAATCCAATAGAACTAATCTGGGCAAAATTAAAAGGACAAGTGGCAGATGAAAATACAACATTCAAAATATGCGATGTAAAGACTCTTGCTAATCTCGCTTTATTAAATATAGACAAAGATTATTGGGCTAAATGTGAAGACCACGTCTTAAAACAGGAAGAGGAATATTGGAAAAATGATGGTTTGTGGAATGTTCAACCCCAAACAGTTATCAATCTTTTAGACTCGTCTGATTCAGAATGAAAGTATATAGCCCCCACAATGTTGGCCCCTATATTACCTTAAATTAGTTCAAC
The DNA here is from genome assembly GCA_032433765.1 of Megaustenia siamemsis. Lineage (NCBI taxonomy): Eukaryota > Metazoa > Mollusca > Gastropoda > Stylommatophora > Ariophantidae > Megaustenia > Megaustenia siamemsis. Next base: position 39,804,365 of record JAVIAB010000117.1, on the reverse strand, counting down.
AAATGGTCCTTTTCAGGACCACACAACTATGAAAATTGGACATACAGGTATACCTTGATCAAAAAAGGTAAATAAATCTGGGTGATACAGACATATGACTAATATGTAATTTGTACTTTGAAAAACAATTGGAAGGAAATTCCAATATTGGAAGGAAAGGGCACTAATAATGCAATATACATCTTAAGAACATTGATAGAAAGATCTATAGAGGTAAAGAAAGATCTATATATGTGCTTTATAGACTACACGAAAGCATTTGACAGAGTAAAGCACGTAGAAATAATAATTATGCTGGAGAAATTAAACATTGATGGCAAGGATCTGCGAATCATAAAAACATGTACTGGCAACAAACAGCAGCTATACGAATTAACAACCAAACAGGACAATTTCAATTTATAAAGCAAGGAGTCAGACAAGGCTGTGTTCTGTCGACGGATTTGTTTTAACTTTACAACGAACATATTATGAGATCAATAGTAGACAAAAAAGGAATTGAAGTCAACGGTCACAACATAAATAATTTACGATATGCGGATGACACAGTCTTAATAGCAGAGACAGATAATGAGCTACAAGAAATGATAGATATAATAGTAAAAGAAAGCAACAAGAAAGGTCTCAGTCTGAATAGTAAGAAAACAGAAGTAATGGTTATATCGAAGAAACAATCATCACCATCATGCAGCATAAAAATAAACAAGACAAATCTGAAACAAGTGCAACGTTTGAAATACTTGGGCACAGTGATAACATCAGATGGAAGACGCAACACAGAAATAAAAAGCAGAATAGATCAGGCCAAAATAGCATTTCAGAAAATGAAAAATATCTTATGCAACAAATCTATGTCAATAGAATTGAGAAAGAGAGTTCATCGATACTATATAGAACCAATTCTGACCTATGGAAGCGAATCATGGACAGTAGACAAACAAATGAAAAGACGATTAGAGGCCACAGAGATGGAATTTCTCAGAAGAATGTTGAAAGTTCCCTGGACAGTTAAAAAAACCAATGAGGAAATTCTCAAAGAGGCCAGCACACAAAGGGAGCTCCTAAAAAACATCAGAAAGAAACAATCAACAATTTTTGGGCACATCATGAGAGGAAGAAAGTTAGAATACTTGATTACAGCTGGCAATATACAGGGAAAGAGAGATCGAGTGTCAAGGCATGAAAAACAATCAACAACAGAATTGATACAATGCATAGAAGATTGTGGTAGGACATAATCACCTACACCAACCAGTATGGCACATGATGATGATGAAACAGTTGTAATAATAGATGATTCTACAAATGCAAGAAAATTTATATTTATGATATTATTTAGTTTCTGGGTTCTATTGGTGAATATCTATCAATCATCCTTTCAAGCAAAAGATGGCACATAGGGCAGAAATTCTATACTCTTTGTTGCCAACAATGTTTGTTATCAAGCATCAGACCTTATACAGGACCCACACTGTATATCACCACATAACTGTTCTAGGCAAGCCGTTCAATTTTGACAGGGAAGTTTATGCCAACTGTTATTGCCTCTCGCCTTAGTGTTCTTTTTAGTATTTTGCTAGGTCAGCCTCTTTCTTTTACCCTTTAGGTTTCCATTTAAAAATTCGATTTGAGATTCTCTTGTTGTCTCTTCTTATCATATGGCCTACTTATCAGAGGTCAGAGTTTTTAATTATCTCAGAAAGAAAAAATCTTTTAGACTCTACCATGATTCAAACCTGCTTTCACCTGATTTAGAGAACATAAAGTTATCCATTCGGCCACCCACTATGCACACAAGTTGAAAAAGGGAACAACATGAGATTAGTGAAATAAACAAATTATCTTTTTTATTTATAAATTGAAAACCTTGATCACAGTAAACAGAATTTGCATTACATAGAGTGTGCCTTTTATAGCTTGTTTCATAACTCGTGCCCAACTTTTAAAATTGATAGCTTTTTAACCGCTTGTTGTACGTTGTTCAAAATTTGCATGTAAAGTTATAATGATTAGAACCCACCAGGGAATTAATTTCATTTAAAAAAAACATTTGGTTATTATTGTTGCTTATTTGATTTATATAAATTTATAACGACCCATTGATGTAGTCAAAACTTAATGTTTACAGTATTTTAAGTTAAAAATAGCGAGTAAAAATCCATACACGGTAAAATTGACGTGTTTGCACGCTTTCACCGTTCGTTTTTTTTTACACAATAAGACACTTGAGAAATTGTGTGTTCCATTTCCGTTCATTCATAGGTGTAGACGTGGAACGATAATATTTATCATGAGTCTTAAAATGAAATTCTGCAGTTTACAAAACATCGCAATAAAAATGTATGACTATTTTTGCAAAGAGGCTAAATGAGGAAGATTATTTCATTCTTTAGAAAACCCTGAGAATAACCCGACTAGACTACCGACGTTCGGACAACCCGTGTTCAATTCCCGCTGGGAGCAGTGTGAATTGTACTCGTGGTTGGAATAAAAAAAAATAAAAAAAAAAAAAATACCCCCACGGTCGACCCAGCCGTTGGCAGAAATGGGTACCAGGGTATATTATCCTGGGAAGGTGAGGAATGTCGCTTCGCATCTGAGTTTCGATGCTTGAGGCTACACTTATACAGAAATATCCGAACATTTCTGGATAGGCGGCCGAGCACATATGGGTATATACTCGCGTGCTAAGACGCCGGTTCAAGTCTCGTACTTTACCTTTACCTTTACCCTGAGAATAGGACAAGACACATTTTGGATTTATCTAAACGGTCATTTAATCGCTGGATTCAAGCATGTGACCGTCAATGTTCAAAATATACAAAATCACAAGGAAGAGCAAAAATGTTGGATAATTTCGACAGTGAACTTATTAGAAATGAAATTCGCAAAATGTTGGGTATGAATGAAACTGTTACAATTAGAAAATTTAAAATTTCGCTGAAAAAGAACAACAGTATTGAAATATCAAAGTCTACATTATGGAGGAATGTGAGAGCTGCAGGCTTTACATTCAGAAAGTATTCCAATGGACGAAACATCATCTGTGAGAAGCCACATATAGTAGTCATGAGAAGCAAGTACTTATGTGAAGTAAAAGAGGTGCGCAAGCAAGGTTATGATATTGTGTACTTGGATGAAACATGGATCAATGCTCACCACACTAGCCAAAGGGAATGGCAGTCATCAGATGGAAAGATTAAGAGATTAATACCTAGCAGCAAAGGACAGCGCTTGATAATTGCTCATGCAGGTAGTCTACAACATGGACTAATACAGAATGCAGAGCTCATTTTTCTTTCAAAATCTATAGACAATCGGGATTATCACTCTGAGATGAATGGTCACATATTTAGACATTGGATTGAAAATTCTGTTCTCCCATCACTAGATCGACCATCTTGCCTAATAATGGACAATGCAGCGTACCACAACATTGTTGCACTTGAAGATAAAGTCCCAACGTCATCCAGTACAAAAGATGCTATTAAGATATGGCTCACAAAGGAGCACATACAATTTAATAACATGTACTTAAAACCTGAATTACTATCTCTAGTAAAGCAAAAACAAAGGACAAAGATTTTTCAAATAGATAAGATTATCCAAGAGCACGGTCATATAAGTTTGAGGCTGCCACCTTACCATGCTCATTTAAATCCAATAGAACTAATCTGGGCAAAATTAAAAGGACAAGTGGCAGATGAAAATACAACATTCAAAATATGCGATGTAAAGACTCTTGCTAATCTCGCTTTATTAAATATAGACAAAGATTATTGGGCTAAATGTGAAGACCACGTCTTAAAACAGGAAGAGGAATATTGGAAAAATGATGGTTTGTGGAATGTTCAACCCCAAACAGTTATCAATCTTTTAGACTCGTCTGATTCAGAATGAAAGTATATAGCCCCCACAATGTTGGCCCCTATATTACCTTAAATTAGTTCAACAAATGGTCCTTTTCAGGACCACACAACTATGAAAATTGGACATACAGGTATACCTTGATCAAAAAAGGTAAATAAATCTGGGTGATACAGACATATGACTAATATGTAATTTGTACTTTGAAAAACAATTGGAAGGAAATTCCAATATTGGAAGGAAAGGGCACTAATAATGCAATATACATCTTAAGAACATTGATAGAAAGATCTATAGAGGTAAAGAAAGATCTATATATGTGCTTTATAGACTACACGAAAGCATTTGACAGAGTAAAGCACGTAGAAATAATAATTATGCTGGAGAAATTAAACATTGATGGCAAGGATCTGCGAATCATAAAAACATGTACTGGCAACAAACAGCAGCTATACGAATTAACAACCAAACAGGACAATTTCAATTTATAAAGCAAGGAGTCAGACAAGGCTGTGTTCTGTCGACGGATTTGTTTTAACTTTACAACGAACATATTATGAGATCAATAGTAGACAAAAAAGGAATTGAAGTCAACGGTCACAACATAAATAATTTACGATATGCGGATGACACAGTCTTAATAGCAGAGACAGATAATGAGCTACAAGAAATGATAGATATAATAGTAAAAGAAAGCAACAAGAAAGGTCTCAGTCTGAATAGTAAGAAAACAGAAGTAATGGTTATATCGAAGAAACAATCATCACCATCATGCAGCATAAAAATAAACAAGACAAATCTGAAACAAGTGCAACGTTTGAAATACTTGGGCACAGTGATAACATCAGATGGAAGACGCAACACAGAAATAAAAAGCAGAATAGATCAGGCCAAAATAGCATTTCAGAAAATGAAAAATATCTTATGCAACAAATCTATGTCAATAGAATTGAGAAAGAGAGTTCATCGATACTATATAGAACCAATTCTGACCAGCAACTACGGTAATTTCTATTATTTAGGGGTTCACAATTTACAATTTTGACAAACATCAAAGAAATTCGCCGCTTTAAGAAAACTGCAGCTGCAAGATATTTGTTAAATATACATTTAAAGGGTCTTTTGCATTCTAATAACATTTGGAAAATTTCAACAGTTTTTAACAAACGGTTACTGAGCAATAGCGTTTTGAAGTTGGGCAAGTGATTTGAAACGAGCTATAATTATATATCCTTTTATTTTTTTCATTTAGTTGTTTTTGAGTTTCCTTTATTTTTCATCTGCAGAGAGAAAGAGAGAGAGATAGAGAGAGAGAGAGGAGAGAGAGAGAGAGAGAAGAGAGAGAGAGAGCGAGAGAGAACACTAACCTTAGATGCAACAAAAAATGTAGCTGGAAATCTAACATTTTCAGCAAATTGCTCAATAAAATTTGATTCAGTTTTGTTCAAAGCTCAGAAACATAATTTGTCAAACAGTAAGTAAATAATAAAAATCGTTTTACTTAAGTTCTCTAAATATTAAATGAATTTAAAGTTAGAAAAAAAAACTATCTTTATGTTCTAGAAGTGTGACAAACTGACACAAGAACTTACGCTCTGTTCAGATCTCTGTTTTCATCTACCTCAAACACCACCAATCTGTCTCGCAGCCTCTGCGCCCGCATGCTCATATCTTGGTTGAAATATACACAATCCAGGCAGAACATGCTCAGGGGGGCTGTGACTCGAAGAAGTGAAATTTCATCTCTGAGATTTTGGAAGGAGTCAATTTTCTGTTTTCAAATAAACATGTTGTGAAAATCAACACCAATAAAACAGAAGTCATGAATATTGCAAAAGAGAAACAGAATATCAACATAACAATGGACGGCAGACAACTAAAACAATCAGAGGAATTTAAATACCTATAAAGTCTAGTGGCAAATGACAATTCACAAGTAACAGAAATAGACTAAAGATGCAACAAAGCTTGTCAAATCATTAGACAGTTATCAGCAGTATTGTCCAACAAATAAATAACTGTAGAGGCAAAACAGGCACTCTACAATACAATATACATTCCAATGTTGTACTACCAATGCCAGACCTGGATCCTACATGTAAGAACAATAAGGAAAATAAACACTACTGAGATGAAATATGTTAGATGAAATACAGGAAATAGCCTGAGAGATACAATCTGAAATGAAGAACTGAGAAAAAAGCTTGGAATAATTCCTGCCATAGAGTATATGAATGCTTGTATGACAACATGTATGAATGCTTGAATTCTGCAATCAACATGAATTATACATAACTAACACTTTCTTTAAACATAAAGACTCACAAATATACACCTGGTATAAATGGAACGATAACAAGTGTAAAAGTCAAATAGATTTCATCCTAATGAGAACACAAAGGAAGAGGAAAATCAGAGACAGCAGAGCGGTACTTAACATCACAAATGATACAGACCATAGAATGGTGCTAATAACCATTCAGAAAGCAAAACAAGACAACAAAAACCAAATGAAAACAAGAAAACAAATCGAAAGGACAATAAAAATAAGCCAACTTAAAACAGAAGACAAAAATAAAGAAATAGAAAAACAACTAGAAAGCCAATTTAAACAACTACCACAACAAATAACTACAGTAGATAACGAGTGGCTCATATTAAAAAAATCATTGACGAAAATAGCAACCACAATATGCGGAACGAAGCAAAAGAAGAAGGAGGGAAAGATGAGCACTCCATGGTGGAATGATATAGTCAAGAACGCCACAAAAAGAAAGAAAAAACTATACAAAATCTGGCTAAAAACTAAAAAGCCAAGCGATTATCATATATACACAATAGAAAGAAGAGAAGTAAAGAAATTAATCAAAGAAGAAAAACTTTAAGCATGGATAAAATTTGGAGAAATGATTAGTAACAATCACAAATCAGCATCCAGAGACTTCTATAGAACAATTAAAGCCATGAGACAAAAGAAAGACAATTATGACCCAACTGAAATCATCAATGATAAACGAGGCCAAGCAATAACAAACAAAGAGCAAATCTTAACAAGATGGAAAGAATATTTTGAAGAGCTTTTGAATGTAGAAACAAGTCCAAAAACACACAAAAAGCAACTAATAGTTGGCGATAAAGAACCAAATATACTAATGGGAGAAATAGAAGAAAAATTACGACTAGCACCAAGAAACAAAGCCCCAGGAATCGATAACATCCCAGTAGAAATGTTAACAGCAGCGGGAGAGGCAGGATGTAAATGGCTACACAGAATATCCAACACTGCATGGATACAACATCAAGTCCCAGACGACTGGAAACAGTCCATTATATTACCAATATGGAAAAAGAAGGGCAGCAGAAGAGACTGCAACCAATATAGAGGAATATCACTATTAAGCCACACAGGGAAGTTATATGCCAAGATAGTTGAAAAAAGATTGAGACCAATTATAGACCCACAACTAAGCGATGCTCAGATGGGCTTCAGGAGGAACAGAGGTTGCACAGATGCCCTATTTATCATAAAACAACTAGCGGAGAAAACAATAGAGCATAATAAAACACTATATACAGCTTTTATTGACCAAGAAAAGACGTTCGATAGGGTGGACAGGGAACAACTGAGGTCCATATTGCCCTTGTACGGAGTGAGTCACCACCTAGTAGCGATATGTAAGAGCCTCTATGAAAGTAGTCGCACTACAGTAAGATCTTCAGCAGGCTACTCTAAACATTTCACCATTAACTCCGGAGTAAGACAAGGCTGCGTGCTTTCCCCCTTACTTTTCACCACATATATGGACAATATATGCAAATTAGCATGCCCAATCAAAGGAAATATACCAACACGGATGATAACAAACTATAACACAAAAGAGAACGAAATATACGTACCAGAAAACAACAGAAGAGAGGAAGAAATAAATGAAATACTATTTGCAGACGACTAAGTTCTGATACATGAAACAACTGAGGACCTACAAGAACATATCAACAGGCTAAACAACACTTGTAAACAATACAACATGAAAATCAACATAAGCAAAACTGAAGTAATGGCAATAGCGAGAAAGAAAAAAACTAAACATCATAATAGATAACACGTCTTTGAAGCAAGTTGACAATTTTAAATAACTGGGTAGCATGTTAACACAAGACAATAACCATGAGACCGAGATAGATATAAGGTGTAACAAAGCAAGCCAAGTTATAGGCCAAGTATCAACACTATTGAAAAACAAAGCAATAACTACGGAAGCAAAAAGGGCAATATACAAATCAATTTTTCTACAAACGCTGTGCTATCAGTGCCAGAATTGGACGCTGGACTCTAGAACAATAAGAAAGATAACGACCACCGAAATGAAATGTGTCAGAAGAATGACAAGAAACAGCTTAAGGGACAGAGTAAGAAACACTGACCTGAGGAAGAAACTCGAAATTGAACCAGCCATCGAATACATAAAGAAACAACAGATAAATTGGTTCGGCCACATAACAAGACAAAAAGAACTAACAATGAATCAAAGAGCCATAAACAAACGCTACGAAAACACCAGATTAAGAGGAAGACCGAGAAAGAGATGGATAAAGGGAATACTAGAGTCACTAGGAGGAATAACATCAGAAGAGGCCAACAGAAGAGCAAAGAATCGCAGATTGTTTCTCCCCTCGACGCCAACGGCAGCAGAGGAAGGATAGAAGAAGAAGAAGAAGATAGAGTATATGAGGAAATACAGATAAAATGGTTTGGCAACATGATACATGATAAGGCAGAAAGAAAGGAGCCTGCAACAAATGCTATGACAACACCATATTAAAGGGCTGAAAGATAAGTGGTGAAATATTAGAAACACTAAGTAACATAACAGCATGAGTGGCCAATAGAAAAGCAAGATGACTGCAATCTATCTCTTCAGAATGATAAAAGGCAAATGAATAAGGAAAGAAGACGAACCACTAATTAAACTGCAGTCTATTTACCATAATGACTTTTTATTTAGGTCTATTTTCCCCATTGTTTCAGTGGATATTATTCTAAAGCATTATTTATATCTATTTGTTTCATCATGTCTGCTTGTAACTCATGGCATACCTTACACATTGTAAAGGTTTCCTGTATTTGTAAGGATTGTTCTAAAAAATTGAACTTGTATGTTTCATAAGGTAATTTTCAAGGGAAAAACTGACCATTTGTGTGACTTTGCATAATGCTCTTATTTAATCTAAAATCTGAGTGCAGATGTGCAAAAATAGCTCTGCTTACATGAGTGCTAACCAATCAAATCATAACAAACATACATTTTAAAAAGACTATAAATCTATAGAAAAAGGCGTTGGAAATACATCGGTCATGTTCTGAGAATAAATCAAGAAAGATTTCCCTGTTTGGATTTTATATGGAAACCATCTGGTAAAAGAAAATAAGTAGACCAAGAGAATCACTACGGAGAATAATTAATAAGGAAGGCTCAACCATGGGACAAAGAAACAACCAAGTACTACAAGAACTAGCAGCAGATCGTCAATCTTGGAGTGACTTCCACCCTATGTGCCATCTTTGGCCCGAAAGAAAATGAATGAATGAATAAATCTGTAAATATCAAAGCCAACAAACCATGTTACATGAATCATAATGATGTGCTTGTTCTTTAAAACATCTATCTTAGTTTTATGTATTCATGTCAAATAATGAATTCCCCCAAGATCTGACCAAACTTTTTGTCTCACCCACCACTCACAGATAAATTCAACTGGGACTATATATTTTATATTAAGATACTCTTATTTCATGATGTTTAATCCTTGTTATTAATAGAGATATAAAATATTTATTAAAACAATTTATCTATCTATCTATTGACCTTTCGAGCAGTAGCTGGCCCATAGGGCATAGACCCAGATACTATTTCTTTTATCTAAATTTTTCTTCTAGCAGTTTTCAATTAAACTCATCAGCACAAACATAAAACTTAGACTATTCAAATCAAATGTACTATCAACCCTTACGTATGCGTATGAAAGCTGGAAAACGACAAGAGACAGAAACAAAGTTGAACGCATTCGAAAATAAATGTCTAAGGAAAATACTTGGTATAGCATGGAACGAATTCAAAACAAACGACGAAATTAGAGAAATCGCCAATCAACCACTAATATCTTCAGTGATAAAGAAAAGACGATGGTCATATGTTGGACATGTGATGAGAAGAGATAATAACCGAATAGCAAAGCAAGCACTCATGTGGGAAACAACAGGTAAGAGGAAGAGAGGAAGACCCAGAGAGACACTGAAAAGAACATTGATGAGAGAGGTAAGAGCAGCAGGAATCGGCTCCCTCAATGAGATAGAGCTTCTTGCACAGAACAGAGACAAATGGCGAGATTTAATAAAATATCTTTAAAAGAATTGAAAACTGCTAGAACAAAAATTCAGATAAGAGAAGGAGTATCTTGGTCTACGCCCTATGGGTTGGTATGGATCGAAAGGTCAATAGATAGTTTTCAATCCTTCTAAAGATATTTTATCAAATCTCGCCATTTGTCTCTGTTCTGTGCAAGCAACTCTATCTCATTGAGGGAGCCGATTCCAGCTGCTCTTGCCTCTTTGATCAATGTTCTTCTCAGTGTCTCCCTGGGTCTGCCTCTTTTCCTCTTATCTGTTGTTTCCCACATGAGGGGAAACTTTGTTATTTGGTTATTATCTCTCCTCATCACATGTCCAAAATATGACCATCGTCTTTTCTTAATTACTGAAGATGTTAGTGGTTGATTGGCGATTTCTCTAATTTCTTCATTTGTTTGTAATTTGTTCCATGGTATTCCAAGTATTCATAGATATTTATTTTCTAATGTGTTCAACTTTGTTTCTATGCCTCTTGTTGTTTTTCAGTTCTCACATGCATACATAAGGGTAGATAGTACGTTTGATTTGAATAGTCTAAGTTTTCTGTTTGTGCAGATAAGTTTTGATTTCCACAACTTTTCAAGGCTTCTGAAAGACATTGCTGCTTTAGCTATTCTGATTCTAATTTCTTTACTTGTATCCCCTGCCCGATCAATGTGACTTCCAAGATAGATAAAGTGGTTGATCTCTTCCACTGGTTTATTTTCCATATATATTCTGACATCTGTTGGAATTAAGCTTTTCATGACTTTAGTCTTTTCATGATTGATCTCAAGCCCAATTTTTTTGCTGGCTATTGATAATTCATTTGTGTTTTCCTGCTTCGTTTTTATCTGACTGCTGATGAGTAATATGTCATCAGCAAAGTCGTGGTCCTCCAAAATGGTCTCCTTGTATCCATTCAATGCCTTTGTTACCAGTGCAGCATTTCTTCATTATGAAGTCCATAATAATTTCAAATAACAAGGGTGATAAAATACATCCTTGTTTAACCCCAGCTTCTATTGGAAAACGTACGTTTCATTAACGAAAGCGCTTTTACAATAACGGCTTGTTAAACTTCTGATCAACGGTTCTATATCAAGCAGGAGAAAAATAAATCCTCCATTTTTTTTATTCAACCGGAAACACGGAATTACTAAAACAATAGTACAGTTTAATAATTATATGAGTAAAAAGTAAAAATCTTAATTTTTTCTCATAGTTTGTGAGATTTTGCTCGCTGGTGATAAAATATGTGACACAATATTTTGGAGTTCACATATTTCTTGACGTTTAACCTCTGATAGTAATGGAGATTTAAAATATTTGTTAATACAAAAATATAGTTTAATAATTATGTGAGTAAAATGTAAAAGTCTGAATATTGCTCATGGATATGTTTGTGGGATATTTGTACTTTAAGTAGGTCTATTTTTTTTTGCCTGCAGGTGATAAAATGTATAAAACTAGGCTGTTAAACATGTTAAGTTAGCACTAAGCATGTTATTCATTGTTATTTTAGCAAATTTGAAATGTGAACTAAAACAACAGGGACAGAAGCGCAAACATTACATTGGAGTAAAATATCAATGACTTGTTAAGATTCCCCGGCATCATCTAAACAGTAACTGTTTTGATTGCGGCAACTCCACAAAAGCGGGAAAAGTTAATGAAAGCACATGTAGACAGCAATACTGAATATAGATTAGAAACACAAGTTTTTCTAGCCACGGGCTTCCTAGGCTGGCAGCAAAAGTTTGCATCATCATGATCTAGATTAACCATCTAAAGAGCATGCCATAAACAGTTGTAGAATCCACATAATCAATGAAAATTTTATATAAAAATGTGTTCATGGCAACTGAGATCTAGTATAATCTAGACTTAGAGGTTGATTTAGTTGTGCTTTGCCAAGAAGAAAAAAGCCCTATATCACTGACATGCTACCAGAATCTGGGTGAAATAGAATGGACACGTAAGGTTCTTTTTCCAATATGTAAGACTTTTTTTGGTTTGGTGAACAGGCTGCCTTTAAAAAAATGGAAGGTATGTTAAGGTCAGGTATAATGAGAGCTATTTGATGTCTGATGACACTGGGAGGATGCTATATGCAACTTACTTCTTTGAAAGCAAAAATAGAATGCTGGTCTCTCAAAAAGGAAGAGACTTCTTGATCTGCCCTGTTGTTCAGGAGATCAGAGTACTTTTTGTACAAATTCAGGTACCTGTGTAAAGACAGAGGGAAAAACAATTCTCATTATTTCAATTTAGGAGAAAACAAACATGAAAATACAATTTTCTGCAAAATAAAGTAACAATTTTGTATTAGTGACTTCTATTCACACAAATAAACAAGTTAGGAGAACCATTTTTCTGGTTTCCAATACACAAATTTATGCATTTTTCATAATTAAACATCTGTAAATAAAAAAAAATAATGAAAACTAGGAGTAATAGAAATATATAAGAAATAAATAGTAATAAAAACTATTTTTAGAAAAAACTTTAGTAAAAATTTATTTAATTAATATATAACATTTATCTAAACCGTTTTGGACAATTTCCTCCTGTCATTTTTTTGAGTATACAATATATATGTAGTCATTGTTTAATTTTTATTTTTACTTACTTCTGTGGGCCAATTGTATTCAGTCTGAAGATTTCCATAGCTTTGTCTACAAAATCTACAACCAGACTTTCCTCAATTTTCACAGTGCGAAGCAATAATCGATGACCCCTCAAGTCTGGAAAAAGTTCACACTCTACCTGATAAAAGTAACAAAAAGTTTAATTTTACAGAAACAAATTTAATGGGCAAGTAGAACATTCTGGAAAAAAAATTTCAAACAGAAAAAAATGCCAGAAGTGAAAATATAAATTTATTAATTCTTCATTTCAGCTTACCCTTGTTAAGCCTTCACCACTGGCAATGATCTCTGAGAAGATCCTAAGAATAATGTCTCTCAGCTCTCTGAATGTGGGCTCAAATGTAATTTTTGGCTCCTCAATTTTCAATTTCATGATCATGACCGGATTGTAAACATATGCAAGTTCATTATAATTATCTCCAAAGTCATTGCCATTCTGCAGAGTAAATGAGAGAGTAACAGTACAAATATTTTTATGGATATGGAAGAACTAACAATGAGAAAGTAGCAGTTGAAATATATTCATAGATAAGGAAGAGCTAACATTCTGAATATTTTTGTTTTGTTTTTATTCTACATGCTGAGAAGCACTGTTAGAGCATGTAGTTTTCTAGCTTAAGCCAAACATGTTACACTTGGCTACTGTTAACCCATGCCCCTGAATAATGGGCATCACCTTCAGTGATGCTGTCTATCCATCTGACTATTGATCTTCTCCATACTTTGAAGCCAGATGGTTAACTGTTGGGTGTAGTGGATACAAGTTAATTAGATGACACAATAACTTTATATCACGCTTTTCTGTGCCTTTAATGCAAGTATATTTCACAAATTTTCTGATGTTGTCATTTCTTAATCTTTCTCTGTTGGTGGCATTAATAGTTTTTATTAAGAAATTTTCTAATCTTCCTCTCTTGAGCTTAAGATAAGGATCTTGAATGACTTTGTTAAAGGAGGGATGGCATGTATATACAATTTAATAATTGTTTTGTTGTTTCAATTTTTTAAAGTAATGGCAGCAGTTATTATTGGTTTTATAACCTTTTTTTTTCACTTTCTCTTCCAAGCCTTCAGTTCTATATGAAAATGATTCCAGAAATAGTTTTCTTCTTTCCTTCCTCACTCACCTATCAGAAAGAAAGGGAGAGTTGGTTTGTGGTCTTTTGCTCCTTGGTTAGCCTCACTTACTGTCATGTCTCTGAGTGCTGCTATTATTCTGTTTATCCATCTTTTTCTAGGATATCATCTCAGTCAGCATGATAGTATGTGTGGTTATTCTCAGAAATACAATAAAAATTCAAATTAAATTGTGCAATATTCTGAGAAATGTAAAGAAACCTCACAATGTCCAGCCTGGGACATAAATTGGGGAATAGGCAAATAATTGCAGAGCTGTGGTAAAACTGGTAACAGGCAGTAATTGGTGGGATGTAACATACACTCCTACAAAGAATGGTGACAGCTTTACAAAAAAAGGACAATAAAAATTATTGGCGTTTTGGTCTAAATGATGCTTTTTTCAGTAAACAAGGACAATACAAATAGACAACGAAATGAAGATATATATTTTCTTATACATGTTATGGAGAAACTAAAACTAATAAATGAAAACAAGAAAAAAAGAAAATAAGTCAAGGAAATATTTTATATTACTTGTACAGCAGAGAGAGCGGAAATGAAACAAAAAATTTAAAAAAATGAACGAAAATGGAATGCTTAGCTTGTGGAAGAAACCCAATCTTCTCATGAGTGTGCATAATGGCAGGTACTGAAGGATGTCAAATGGGAAATAAGAGGGAGAGGAGAGGAGAGAGGAGGGGAGACCAGGCCATGTGACCATAAAGGCTGATAGGAGTGGGTAGAGGAAGAAAGAGGGATGGGCAGGTTGTTGTTGTTGCTGTTATGAATCCAGCGACCTTTGAGCTGTTGTCCTTCGACCCAATGCCATGTAGTAGTATCTGCAGATATTTCTAAGTTCTGCTGTGGTTCCATACAGTGTTCCATTTGGAGGATCTTTGAGGAAATAGTGTTGTTCTGATGTCAGTGAGCTTTGGACATTGAAACAGGTGGTGTTCTACAGTTTCCTGTGGGTGATTGCAGAGTGGACATACTGGAGTATGGTTTTGTTGTATTCTATTAATGTGGTGATTCAGCATAACATGTCCTGTTCTCAGTCTGAAGATGGTAGTTTGGTCTCTTCTTGTTAGGTTGTTGATGTTGTCTTGTGGATTTGGTCTTGCCATATATTTAAAAATCTCTCTCCCTGTTTTCCCTAAGACCCATCTATTCATCCACTCCTCTCTACTGTTGGAGTTTATGACTTGTTTAGCTGTGTCTAGTGTGATAGATGTATGTATCTATGTTTGTCTGGATCCTCTCTTAGCTAATGTATCTGCCTTATCATTTCCTGGTATGTTTGAGTGTCCTGGGATCCATTGCATTACTAATCTTATGTTATGTGTTTCAATGAGTTTGTCTATATCTATGATAAGCTGTGTGAGATCTGGTTTGTTCGTGTTGTTTCCCAGTGCTTGCAGAGCCGATATGGAACCAGTAAATATGACTGTGTTTGTTTTCTTTGATGGTGTGCTATAGAAAATTGTATTTAAATTATAAATTGCTGTTTCTATAGTTGTTATTTCTGCTTCATGATTGTTAAAGACTTCACCACAAGGGCCACATATTTCTTCTGCTGTTTCATCAAGATAATGTATTAATATTCCATATCCAGCTTTTGAAGTAGCGTTAGTGGACCATCTGTGGCCATAGTTACTGCACCATCTGTGTATATATGTATCCAATCTTCTGGATTCTGTTGTTTTCCTTGCTGCTAGTGTTACTGATACTGGGTCTGCTCTTTTATCTGTTCTGTCACATATCTCTACATTTATTTCAGAATTTTTATAATTCGTACTTGGTGGCATTTCCTTCATGACTCTTGATGTTTGTAGTCATTTTTCAGGTAGATAGAATTTCTCTTGTATATCTCTAACATGTTGTAATACTGACATCTGCTTAATTCTTTGTTTTGGAGTCCATGTATCTACTAATTTTCTGTTAGGGTGGTCCTTCTCCATTCTTTCTTGTGTTTCATAGAGCACCATACCGGCCTTGTTTCTCCTCAACTCTAAAGGTTCCATATTGCAGTGAATTTCACAGGCTGCAACTGGAGTGGACCTCATTGCCCCACTGATGAGTCGTAATGCTTTATTTTGTATCTTGTCCAGTGACATGTTAGTTGTTTTGTGGCATGTCACTAGCAGTGAGCCACCATGATCCAAAACAGAGTGAACATATCCCAGATAGAGATTTCTAAGTTTTTCTTTGCTCTCCATAAGGTGCTGGAAAGCCTTTTCATTAGTTGAAGTCTTCATGTTGCCTTCTTAGTGAGATTCTCTACATGTTTCTTCAGAATCAATTGTCATTCTAGTTGTATTCCTAAATATGTAGGGTGTTCCTCTTTTTGTAGACTATTGTGATGGAGATTGATTTTGATGTTTGCCTTAGCTATTTTGTTACTCCTAGTAAATACTGTATATACTGTTTTCTGTATATTTATTTTTATTTTCCAGTTATTACAGTACTCTTCTAGGTGCCTCAGGTCTTTGTTTAGTTGTGCTTCAGCTGTTCTAATATTTTCATTCGTACTCCACATGACCAGATCATCCGCATAGAGAGCTCTTTTATTTATCAGGGTTTTGGTCAGATCATTGATATATATATATAAAAAGGGTACAACTGAGTGGTAATCCCTGTGGTAATCCTTCTTCTGGCACCTCTTTGTCTGATATGGATTCATTTAATTTAGTTTGTATTGTTCTGTCAACTAGAAAATATTTGACCCATTTGTACAGTCTCCCATGTATCCCAGCATCTCTCATCTTCATTAAAAGCCAGACTCTATCATAAGCCTGTTGCAGGTCCACTAGGATGTCTAGGGTATGTTGTCTCTTCTGAAATCCATCTTGGACCTGTACCTGAGGATTTGGTCTTCTGTGTTATTGCCCGCCCTGAAACCAGCTTGTTTGTAGCACAGGGTATTAGAGGTTTCCAGATACCAGTATAGTCTTATATTGACTCAGCTATTTTACCTATGCATGATATTAGGGATAGGGGATGATAGCTTCTGGGGTCATATGGAGGATTGTTCTTTTTGAGCAATGGCACTATATAGACATTACTTCATGTCTTGGGAATTTTGCTTTCTTTCCATGACTTGTAGATCAGTCTGAGTAATGTTTCTTTACCTGACTTGCCGAGATGTTTTATCATCTCATTGTGTATCTTGTTGGGCCCTGGGGATTTTCTACATTTTAATTTTCTTAATGCCTTTTCTAGTTCCCTCATGTTAAAATCTTCTTCAAATATTGCAGCATTTGTTGTTGGGGCTCTTTCAACAAATTTTTAATTATGTAGATGAATTTTATCGCTATCTGTAAGTTTGCTCGCTCTGTTGATTGAAGCAAAGTTACTTAAATTTTTTAACTATATTTTTTTTAGGGCTGATTATTTCATTATTAAATTTGATTGGTTTAGGGTTTGGTTCTCTTTTATCACCATACAAATGTTGCATAAGTCTCCATGCTTTATTTCCTTCATGTCACAGATCGAGTATATTGCATGTTTCTTGCCATTTCTCTTTCTTTGCTTTTTTAGTAGCTAGTTTGATCTTAGCACTAGCCTTGTTATAGCTTATTTTATTGTTCAAAGTTGGGTTCTGCACAAGCATTGTTCTGGCTTTCTTTTTTTCTGATACTGCTGTCTCCAGTTCTGTGTTCCAAAATGGTCGATATTGTGTTCTACATCCTTTAGATATAGTTTGTTCTGCAGTGTTGAGTATTATTTGTGTGAACATCTAATTTAATTTTTCCACGCTGCTGTCTGTCAGATTGTTCAGGAGTTGGTCAGATTTTTCTTGATATAGCTTCCAGTCAGCTTTCTTGAAATTCCATATCGTTTTCTGTTTTGTTTGGATTTTTGTTGTTTCGGTGTCTACTATGGTGACTATGGGTCTGTGATCACTGCCTATGTCATCAATAACTTCAATTTGGCAGTAGCTTATGATATCAGCAGAGCAAATGGTCAAATCGGGTCTACTAATTGAGAGATGGGCTCTATGTAGGAGAGTTGGTGTTGATTCTGTGTCCTGCATGATTGTAAGATTAGTTGATTGGCAAAGATCTTCTATGTATTTTTCTATGGGATTTGAGTTAGAATATCCCTGTGGATGGGCAGGTAAAGGGAAGGGAAAGTGTGATGGTGGGGATGCGAATTGCAGATACCAACTGTAGACTAAGTGGCGTCTGGATGGGAATGAGGATAAAGAAAAACTCAGGTTAAGACATATCCTGGCCAGACATGGTAATATATTATATTATTTGTTAGTCTAACATGAGTGACACAGACGTGGACATACAATCACAGCTGCATTTAGGTACACATTATATGTATAAAGTGATCATAAGTGACTATGTATCCCAAAGGTATAAACTCTATGCAGTGAAATGGGATAGTAGTAAGCACAAAAGAATCAGAGAGGAGAGTAAGTGTGGTAGTACTTAAACCTCCACAGTGTAAGAATGGAATATACCAAAGCAAGTACTAATAGTGACCAAAAATACCTGTCGCTGTGTAGAGAACACAACTCATATAACTGGAAGCCTACTTAAACAAGACTGTAAGCCTCCACAGGAAAATATTTGCACGTGTAAGAGAAACAGAGGGTAGTAAAGGAAGGAGATGGTATTTATGGAGGAAAATAAAAAAAGGAAACTAATTACCCATGAGAAAGGGTTATATTTATGGGGTGAAGCAACCCATACGTTTGATCAGATGATTCTTTAAAGCAAATCGACTATGGTTGTCTGAAGAACATTACACCAAACCAGTGACCTGGACATCAACCTTGCCTTCATAGTCCTGAGTTGAAGTGGAATTTGTGCGATATACATGTGAATCCTTCTCTAATCCTGGATAGACCAGTGGAGAAGAGAACCGTGTCCATCTGGAGAATGTGGTTGCAAGTCTTACACTGATTACATTCACAACAGATTCACAACCATGATGGTTATGGAGGAAGAAGGAATGTGGTTCTTGACAAGCACATTACGCAGGTTATGGTTGTGCTTGAAGGCAACCAGATGAGGTTTGGGGAAAGGTAGACAGAAAGTAAGGTCAGAGCAGAGAATGGGGAGGTAGTGGTGAATAATTATGATCATCGCATAGTGGTGAATGAGAGCAAGTATCACTCTGTCAGAGGAGGAATGAGTAGAAGGGCTAAGAGCAACCTGATGGGAGGTGCAGAGAACTAGAGAGCTGATAGAAGGGCTGATTCAGTTTAGAGGCACTGGTGAAAGAAGTTCAACATCAGGTGGGCTTGATGTAAGAAATTATCTTGGCAAAGGCAACAAAGCCTGAGTAACTGGGAAAAAGGAAGAGAGTATCTTCAAGATGTACATGGAAAGAGTCATAGTGGAGATAACTATGGGAGTCATTGGGTTTATAGAAGACAGTTGTGAGAAGGCCGGAGACACCCAAGGTACTTTCATATCTTGGAAGGAGACAGAGGAGGTGAAAATAGAGGAAGCATTGTGGGGTTGATAACATGAGTGGTCAGAAAGTTGTCTCTGCCCATCTCGGACAACAGTGCCTTGTTACTGATCTTTCAAGTGTTTCCCTTGTTTTGGGCACAGCATGAATGGTAAAAGCAATGAAGTCTTCATTATACAGTCAGTAAAATATAGTTCCAAACATCTTTTTTTAAAATTACCCATCTGTAATTGCTTAAAACATGATTTATTCATTATAAGATGACAATCTTGTGTTAATCTCTTAAAATTATCTCTTATATACCATACAACATTTAGAAATGATAGAATTTTTAAAGCAACTGATATATTTTTTGTGCCTGTGCACAAAGAATCAGGGTCAGCTGTCTAATCACTAATAACATGTTTACCGAGCTCTTTTGTGTCAGATATTTGGATATTAGAACTTTTAAGTAAGTAAAGTTGGATTGTTTTAAATCTAGTTTAATGTAGCAATTGATATTATCTATCTATCTATTGTCCTTCCGAGCCGAAGACGGTACATAGGGCAGAACCATAATCTCAAAAATAGAAATCTTGCATGCCAAAATGGCACATATTGCAGAGATCACTGCTCTAAAATCTATGGCGCTGTTTCCATAACAATAATTTTTACAATGACAGCTTGTCAATCCATCGATCAATCTCCTTAGTCGCCTCTTACAACATGCCTGGAAGGCCGCAGTGTCACTATTCTTTACATCCCATTGATATTATAATAGCACATTATTTAGCAACAATGTGTTTCCACAAATATGCAAGGAATACTGCGACAATCAACAAATTAGTGAGGTTGACATCTGAAGTTAGCGTAGTAAACTCGTAATAAACACTGTTTAGTATACTGTAAATCTAGATTTTTTGTTTGTATCCTTTAATATTATAGTCATTAAGTTATATATTATTAATAATATATTTAATGCAGCATGGCACCAACAACAAGCCCCAGAAGACTGGCAACAGACAATCAGTGTACCAATATGGAAAAAGATAGGTAGCAAAAGAGACTGCAATCAATATAGAGGTATATCTCTTCTCAGCTATGTAGGAAAGCAATATGCCAAAATCATGGAAAAAAGGCTGAGACCAATAATAGAACTACAGTTAAGCGATTCTCATATGGGGTTCCGAAAAAACAGAGGATGTACTGACACTCTATTCACATTAAAACAGCTTGCAGAAAAAATGACAGAACACAATCAAAATTTATACATAGCTTTCATTGACCAGAAAAAAGCATTCGACAGAGTAAACAGAGAACATCTATGGGAGATACTAACAACATACGGAGTAAGCCAACATCTAACCAACCTAATTAAAAGTCTCTACATCAACAGCAGCAGGTTACACAGACCACTTTGAAGTAGATCAGGTGAAAGACAGGGGTGCGTACTATCCCCCCTACTGTTTATTACATACATAGACTATATATGCAAGTTAGCCAACACATCAAGACAGAGGAGATCAACAAGCTTTTATTTGCAGACGATCAGGCACTAATACATGAAACAAGAGAAGACCTACAAGAACACTTAACTCTTTCCCTACGATCCGCCGCATGGTGCGCCATTTCCGTTTCGGTTGCGTACGTTCCGCCGCATGGTGCGCCACGCTAAATTTTATTAGTGTGAACGCCATCAGATCATATTCATTTTACATGTCTTGTATCATCGTGGTATTGGTGAAATCTAATACCTTGTTCAATTATCTAAACATTCATATATAATATGTTATATGTTAGATAAATATAAATATATAGATCGATTCTTAAAACCATGAACAATTTTGTCTCTAAAATTCTTCCGTTGCGTCGATAAATAGCTTCCGTACGGAAAGAGTTAAACAAACTCAACAGCTCAGGCACAAAATACAACATGAAAATCAACATCAACAAAACAAAAGACATGAATGTTGCCAAAAATAAACACAACATCAACATAACTATAGAAGGCAGGCAACTAAAACAAGTAGAGGAATTCAAATACCTAGGAAGTTTAGTGACAAACGATAATTCACAAACAGCAGAGATAGAATCAAGATGCAACAAAGCTTGTCAAATCATTGGACAGTTATCACCACTATTGTCCAACAAGGAAATAACTGTGGAGGTAAAATGAGCACTATACAATACAATCATCATTCCAATGTTGTGCTACCAATGCCAGACCTGGACCCTTGATGCAAGAACAATAAGAAAAATAACCTCTACTGAGATGAAATGTTTTAGACGAATGACACAAAACAGTCTGAGAGATAAGATCAGAAATGAATAACTGAGAAAAAAGCTAGAAACAGCCCCCGCCATAGAATATATATGGGAAACAACAGATAAAATGGTTTGGCCACGTGACAAGGCAGAAAGATCAAAACACAACACAACAAGGTAAAGTACACTATACAATACAATCATCATCCCAATGTTGTGCTACCAATGCCAGACCAGGACCCTAGATGCAAGAACAATAAGTAAAATAACCTCTACTAAGATGAAATGTTTTAGATGAATGACACAAAACAGTCTGAGAGATAAGATCAGAAATGAAGAACTGAGAAAAAAAGCTAGAAATAGCCCCCGCCATAGAATATATAAGGAAACAACAGATAAAATGGTTTGGCCACGTGACAAGGCAGAAAGATCAAAACACAACACAACGAGGTAAAGTACGAGACTTGAACTGGCGTCTTAGCATGCGAGTTTTCGCCCATATGTGCTCGGCCGCCTATCCAGAAATGTTAGGATATTTCTGTATAGTGTCACCTCAAGCATCGAAACTTAGATGCGAAGCGACATTCCTCACCTTCCCACTGTACTACCCTGGTACCCATTTCTGCCAACGGCTGGGTCGACTGTGGGGGTATTTTTTTTTTTTCCAACCACGAGTACAATTCACACTGCTCCCAGCGGGAATTGAATACGGGTTGTCCGAACGTTGGTACTCCAGTCGGGTGGTTTTCCAAACTAGGCTATCGAGGCCCCCACAACACAACGGGCCTTCAGCAAACGTTGTGAAAATACCAGACCCAAGGAATCGGCTCCCTCAATGAGATAGAGTTGCTTGCACCAAACAGAGACAAATGGCAGGATTTGATAAAATATCTTTAGGATTGAAAACTGCTAGAAGAAAAATTTAGATAAGAGAAAGAGTATCTGGGTCTATGCCCTACGGGCCGGCTACGGCTCTAAAGGTCAATAGACAGATAGATAATATTCTTAATTATCCTTAATATTCTAAAAAACCACATTTCTGTCTGGCCTCCAACAATGTTCTTAGATCTTATGTGTTTTCTGATTGTCCTAGATTTACTTCCATAAGACCAGACAGACTGTACATATCACTGAAAATCTTTTTTTCTCATTTCCATTAAGAAAAATTGTTGCATATTTTTAGCATCCTTGAAATACAGTATTTGTCTTAACTCAATTGTATATAATATTCCAGATGGCACTCAGGGATGGCATTACCTTAGGTAGGTGGGTCCCCTACTCACTCTTTATACATACATACATAATCAGATATCTTGTACTTGTATATATTTACATATGTATTGCGTGTATGTTTACTTATCCTCATACAATCATATATTTTTCTGTGGAGGCACACAGTCCTGTTTACATAGGCATCCTTTTTTATGAGTTGTGATCTCTACACATTGTGTATTCTTTTATACACTCTTATTATATCTTCTTATTATATCTTCTTTTTATACATTCTTTTGGGCTTACTACTATCCCATTTCACTATACAGAGTGTATACCTTTAGCATACATACAATGTGTTCCAAGGTATTGCTGTGGTTGTATGTCCATGTCTGCATCCCTCATGGTAGACTAACACCTAATATAATACATTACCTTGTCTAGCCACGATCCGTCTTAACCTGAGTTTTTTTAAATCCTCATTTCTCCCAGACATCACCTAATCTATAGTTGCAGTCAGGCCTGATTACATGCCATTCACACCTCTTCAATCACACCTTTCCTTTCCTTAACCTCCCTGCCCATTCCTGTTTGCTTCTATTGTCACGTGGCTTGGTCACCCATCCTCTTTCTCTCATGCTTATTTCCCATTTGGCTTCCTTCAGTACCTGCCATTCTGTGGACTCGTGAAAAGATTGAGTTTCTTCTTCCAAAAGATAAGTGTTCCATTTTCACTCATTAAAAAAATTTTCAATTTCATCTCTTATTATTGTATTTTCCTTACATATTTTCTTCTCATTTTATTTCTTCTTGTTTTTATTTATTAGCTTTAGTTACCCTATAACATGTTGTAGAGTATATCTTCATTTCGTTGTCTGTTTGTATTGTCCTTGTTTTCTGAAGAAAACTGCATATAAGCTGAAACGTCGTATATACTACCCAGTCATTGGTTATTCAGTAGTCTTTATCGGTTATTAAATAAACTCCTTAGCATGCAGTCATTGTTTTCAAGTAACGTTCAATTTTGTTAATGATGATCACAATCCCCTACGATCCCTAAGATAATGTTCATTGACATAACAAAAAGTCAACCCATTATCATCATCAACAATGAAGAACTTGAAATTGTAATAAGTTATGAAAATATTGATCTGTAATGACTATCAAAGGACACTGCCAGAAAGTGATCAGAAGAAGATTAGCAATCTTGATCCTACCCAATAGACATTGCATATGGGCTTGTAGTGTTTTTTTGACACACATCTCTATTCTTGGCGAGATGTTCGATCATATCTAATGAGCCTATGCCTGCCAATTCTAGGTCTTCCTCTTTTACTGTATCCTGCTGTTTCCCATAGAAGAGCCTGTTTTGAAATGCTCTTGTTGTCTCTTCTTGGCACATGTATGCCTTCTCTTCCTAAATGTAAAGGAGGTCATTGGTTGCATGGCTATTTTTCTTACCTCTATATTAGTCTTGAATTCATTCCATTGTACACAGAGTATTCTTCTTAGGCATTTGTCTTCAAAAGTGTTTAGTTTTCTCTCAATCTCTTTTGCTGTTTTCAAGTTTTTCCATGCATAGGTAATAGTTGATAATATGTTTTAGTTCAATATTCTAAGTTTGGTTTTTTTGCTCAGTATTTTTTATTTATATGGACAATAGACAAACAAATGAAAAGATGGTTAGAGGCCACAGAGATGGGATTTATCAAAAGAATGTTGAAAGTTCCCTGGACAGCTAAAAAGACCAATGAGCAAATTCTCAAAGAGGTCAACACAAAAAAGGATCTCCTAAAAAATATCAGAAAGAAACAATCAACATTTTTCGGGCCCATCATGAGAAGAGGAAAGTTGGAATACTTGGTTACAACAGGCAAAATAAAAGGAAAGAGAGATCGCGGACGACAAAGATAGAAAATACTGAATAGCTTGGTGTCATGGCATGGAAAACAGTCAACAACAGAACTGATAGGATGCACTGTAGACAGAAGATTGTGGAAGGACATGATCGTCTACACCAACTGGTATGGCACATGATGATGATAATTTTTTATTTCCATACATTGTCCAGGTTTTTTAATTTGCTGCTGTTTTTGCTGTCCTACTTCTGATCTCTTTCTTTGTTTCACCTTCTTGATCTATATTACAACCAAGATATATATGGTGATCTATTCTTTCCAATGTCTGATGATTGAGATATACAGGGTGTTTTTAAAGTCGCAGTGCAGTGAATATTTCTAATATTCAGTAAATGACGTAATCATCATCTACGTACCACAATTTTGTAAACCACATTTATGAACAAACCGCTACTTCCTTTAAGGTTTTATTTACGTAAAGGACGAGCACTACGCTACTTTCACTGTCTCATTGCTTGAAGGAAATGGTGTTGACGATTGAAAACAGGGTATTTCTGGTTGAGCATGTCTTTCGTAATGGCGGTAAATATACGGATGAGGTCATTAGACAATTCGTGAGGAAATTTCCAGACTCACATGTCCCTCACCGAAATTCTGTTACAAAATTGCTCAAAAAGTTTCGTGAAACCGGTAGTGTGGTAGATGCATACCGATCTGGAAGACCTTCAATTTCACAAGATCAAATTATGGAACTCCAAGACAGAATTACAATGAGTCCAAATGCATTTTTAAACCACTTGTCTCAACAGGTGCAAATATCTAAGAGTTCTGTTCACAAGGTTTTAAGAAGTGAACTACACTATCGTCCATACAAATTAACTGAAGTGTCTCAACTCCAAGAAAGAGATTATGAATCCCGTTTAAACTACTGCATGTGGTTTCAGAATTTTATTTATGAACATGGCGCTGCCATCCTTGACGTCACTTTTTTCACTGATGAGGCCTGGTTTCATTTATCCGGTTATGTGGACAGTCAGAACAATCGGCTGTGGAGCAGTGAAAACCCCCATGAATTTCATCAAGTGCCGCTTTACGATGAAAAAGTCGGAGTGTGGTGCGCTATAAGTCGTATGCGGATAATAGGACCCATATTTTTTAATGAAACAATAAATGCAGAACGTTACCGTACTTTAATTCTGGAACCGTTCATAGCACACCTTACAGAACGGGAAATTATGGAATCCTGGTTTCAGCAGGATGGGGCAACAGCACACACAGCCACAACAACACTCAATTATTTAGAAAGCATATTTGCAAATCGCATTATTTCACGTGGAATCTGGCCTGCTCGTTCACCAGATCTAACACCCCCAGATTATTATCTGTGGGGGGCATTGAAGGGGAAAGTTTATGAAAATAATCCGCAGACAATTAATGACCTAAAGACTGAAATAGTAGACAAGATTAAACAAATATCAACAGACATTATTCTGAAGGTTTTCGCAAATATGGAAAGACGAATCGCGACATGTCTTGAGGCCCATGATGGACATTTTCAACATATGCTTTAGGCACAACTTTATTGTGTTAATACCAACATTACCCATTATAAGCTCGCCGATAGCAGTCAAGTATATTTGAATAATACCATTTATTTTACAATTTGTGTGACGCATTAGTTAACCGCATTTCTGGTGACGTTTTTTCTTTTGAGAGTATAAATTCACTGCACTGCAACTTTAAAAACACCCTGCATATTGCCCTCTGGAGAATTGTTATTCATTATTTTTGTTTTATCTCCGTTGATTTCAAGTCCTATTTTTCTGCCATCGATGATAGGGTTTCTGTGATACTGTGCATCTTGCTGACATTGTCACTTAGAAGCACTATATCATCTGCAAATCTACATCTTCCATGTAACTCTTGTTGTACCATTTAAAGTCATTATTGCCTTTGTAACATTTACTCATTAATGTAATCAATGGTAATTCCAAATAGCAATGGCGATAGTATACATCCCTGTTTTACTGCTATTTCTATCCAAAACCAATAATTCATTCAAGATTAGCAATAGCAACACAAAAAGTAAACGCCACGAAGAACATGTGGTACAATTCCAGCAAAGGCTGTAAAATTAAAATTACTAAAGACATGTATTTTTCCAAAAGCAACAATGGTTGAGAATAATGCAATCTTGCAATCAGTAATGAAGAAAATCAATTCATTGTAAACAAAATGTTACAGAAAAATCCTTAAGATACCTTGGATAATAAAAGAGAGCAATGAAGACATATTAAAAGATTTAAAATATTAAAAAGAATTGGCTTATAAACACCATTCTATAGAGAATTTAAAATACTAAGACCAATATTGGAAGGCACAGTTTCTGGGTGATGCATCAAGAGCAGAGCAAGAAGAAGGTGGTTTCAAAACATGATGGAGACCTTGAACATGACAACAGAAAAAGTTGGAGATCTGATAAGAAATATAGATTCTTTCAGATGGGCTGTGGTGAATGCAACATTCTGCAAAGGGCATGCAACCTGATGATGATGATGATGAAGATCAAAAATGCAAGGGTAAAATTTCAGGAAAAAATCTTAAGCAGCTCACTTTTTAAAAAATAAGATTTACAAATAAATGGAAATCATTTTGTATCCATTATGTAAGACCAAAGGAGCAAACCTCATAATTTTTCAAAAAGTCTAAAAAATCATTCATGGAATTAATGACCATCGATCGAAGCTGCAGTGACATTAATGCTGCAACACAAGCAAAAAACTCTTGAATGAGATCTGTGTTGTCATATTCTCCAGGAGGAACTAAGTCTTGCCACACTTCCTTGTGATCCACAAAAAGTTTAGCACAAGTTGGGATCCACCTGGGCAAATTCAAACAATTTAAGAAGTTAGACCTACTTTCACAGATTTGCATACTCCAACTACAGTATTACTGCATTCTGAATGCAAATTAAAACTAATATTATTTAAAAGATGGTGTTTTAGCATTTAAAAAAAAATATTAGCAATAAACTTGTAATTATCATCATCAAGTACCGAACCTGCTGGCGTAGCTGATCATATCTCTCCACAACTTTCTCGACAGTTATTTATTATTTCTGTTGTTGACCTGCCAAGCCACTATCTTAAGCTGTCTGTTATCTTATCTCTTTGCTTCCCTCTATCTCCTCATCCCTCAATTTTCCCAATTGTTACAATATATTCCAGTTGTTCCCTTCTCATTACATGGCCAAAGAATGATGATTGTTTCTTCCTAATATTAGCTCTCTTTTTGCTTTGGCTCTTTCAGAACATTTTCATGACTCTTCTTAGCTGTCCATGGTATTGTTAACACTCTTCTGTAAAACCACATTTCTACAGCCTCCAGTGATTTTCTTGTCTGTTGTCCTAGATTCACATCCATATGTTAAGACTTGCTCTACATAACATTTAAGAACTCTTTTTCTTGTTTCTATTGTCAAAAATGGATTGCCCAGTATCTTCCTCATTTTTTGGAAAGCTGCTTTTGCCTGAGCTATTCTGCATCCCACCTCTCTTGTACATCTACCATCTGATGTTAACAATGTTCCCAGATATTTAAATTCATTTACCTGTTTTAATATTGTTCCACTTGATTTTTGATTGACATGTTTTGATTGACATGACAATTACTAGTCTCTAATGCTAAACCAAAATGATGACCAAAACTGAGATACAAAGATGTCTGTAAAGAATCTCTGAGTAAATTCTCCATTAGCGAAAGGCTTGGAAAAAATGGTGGATATTTGTAGACTACAGCGCAGAGATATCATGAAAATCAACAATATTGAGACAAAGTTATAAACATTGCAAAAGAAAAACAGAATATCAACATAACAAAATTCAGCAGAAAATTAATACAAATGGATGAATTTAAATACCTAGGAAGTCTAGTTGAAAATAAAAATTCACAAGGAGCAGAAATAGACTCAAGATACAACAAAGCCTGCCAAATCATTTGACAGATGTCAGCGCTCTGCCCAAGAGTAAAATGGGCACTCAACAACATAATCATAATTCCAACATTAACATTGTGCTACCATTGTGAGACCAGGACGCTAAACTCAAGAAGAAAGGACAACAACAAAAATATCCACCAGTAAAATGAAATGTGTCAGACTCATGACAGGAAACAGCCTGAGAGTAAAGATCATAAGTGAAGAACTAAGTTGAAATTATTGAATTATTTGCAAGACATCATCATTGCAACCCGAACATGTCAATAGGTACTCAGATCCCCTCAGCTAGTCCAGCAATTGACGACTCCAGTTCTGTGTTGGTTGATAAGTCTTCTTATATGCTCACTAAGTTTCTCGTTTCTGGCTGTGCCCATCTTAACTCCCATCTCTTTCAGCCAAAGGAGTGACATGGACTCATGGTTGTCGAAGTCCTGTGCCCTTCCCACATCTTGGAGGGTATTGATGATGTCCACCCGACCCATTGGTTGACTGTCTTCAACGACAGTGCAGATTAGCCAACCTGTCCACAATTTCATTTCCATGTTCTCCCACATGTCCAGGGACATAGACAAAGGTGACCCTACATTTTTTTACTTCTTCAATGAATCTAGCCATTGCCTGTGTATAGAGGCCACCTCCACTTTTCTTATCATGCTCATCGAATCACTTAGTATGCAGGCGTGGATGTAATCTTGTGACTCTAACCAGATGTATGCCCTGGACACTGCTATCACGTCCATTGTCATGCTACTCGTGGTCATAACATTATGCACCACTGTCTTCTATGTCTACTCTGCCTGCCGAGCTGTAAATACCCTGGTTTTTAATTAAATAAAGATTAATTAAATTTAGTAAAATAGTCTGTGTGCTGTAAATACTCATGCACTCCTTTTGTGTCATATTATGGATCCGTCTGTATAGGTGACTGTCTTCCACATCAGTGTTGTCCTGATCAGTGAGATCGCTGACCTCCGCATTGACCACGATTGAGTTCTGTTCCCTACATTTCCTGTCGAGTGTGACAATACACGAGAGTGTGCCCCTGAATGACGTAGGCACCGGTATCCACTCCTGGCCAGTGTTGATATAGGTAAGCCCACATACCTGTTTGATGACATCTTCTGCTCGGCCCACCCATGATTTGCCTCTTTTTAGCCTGACACCTTTCCCTGTGTTGAGCTTGTGGTGCAATGAATGCTCTTTATTTGCACTTCAGTTATGCTCGTGCCCTCCAGATCTTGATCCTGTCATCCATGGTTGGAAAATCAAGAAGGTACTGCATTGTTACACAGGGAGTGCTCCCCTCGTACACCATAAGATAATATGCATAGCTTCATTCTGTATTTTCTCCAGCTTGTCAATTTGCATTGTACTGACAGTATGAATTGCTAGGGCATAGTCTATTGGTGTGAGGACTAGTCCCTGAAAAAGAAGGGTAAGTAGCCTCTGTTCGATGTTGGCAGCTGCCATGACCTTCAAGGCGGCTAATTCTTTGTGGGATTTTGTTATCACATGATCAACATGGTCCCTAAAACACTGCATGCGATCAAACTTAACTCCTATGTACATCATCTGTCATCAAATATTTTCTCCAGTAGCTTGCCCACAGTTTTCTGTATCGTGATGATTCTGTAAGCACTGATCTGAGAGTGGTACTTGTTTGGCATTGGTAGCGGTAGTAAGTAGCTGTGTAGCCCCTCCTCCTTAATCTGGAGACTCAAATGCTAGAATTAAAATCTTTGGTCAGGTCCTCCAAGTCGTTGTCAGCTAAAACACCTATGTCATACCAAACATCATCTGGACCAGGAGCAGTGTTGAAGAACTAAAATAAGCTAGGAATACTTATCGCTAATGAATACATGAACTACAACTACCTTGGACATACTATAACCAGTGATGGAAAATGTACAACTGAAATAAACAAAAGAATAGGAATGGCAAAAAGTAATTTTAATGTCATGAAGAACATACTAACATCAAAACAAATAACACCAGGGCTAAAACTAAGAATAGCAAAATGTTACATCTTCTCGATATTCCTATATGGTGCAGAAACATGGACATTAGATAAGAAAACAGAACAAAAAATTGAAAATTGAAATGTGGATATATAGAAGAGTAGGTATAATTGGATGGTAGGAAAAGAAAACAAATGATGATGTCTTAAAACAACTAAAAATGAAAAGAGAACTACTAAGCACAATTCAAACAAGACAAATGCGATTTTTGGGCCATGTTAAAAGACACAATAGCCTACTAAAAGTAATCCTTGAAGGTAAAATACAAGGCAAAAGAGGCAGAGGCAGACCAAGACTAACATGGATGAGTAACATCAAAAGATGGACAAATTAGTCTATGACAACCTGCACCATCAAAGCAAGAGACAGAGCAGAATGGTGCTCCATGGTAGCCAACCTTCGTTGCGGAGACGGCACTCGATGATGATGATGAATGAATACATAAAGAATCAACTGTTAAAAATGGTTTGGTCATGTTTTAAGACAGAAAAATCAAAATATGACTCAAGGAGTCTTGAACAAGTGCTATGAGAAAACTAGTCCCAAGATTCAATGGTGTACATAAAGAATAAAATGGTTTGGTCATGTAATAAGAAAAATCAAAATATGACTCAAGAAATCTTCAACAAATGCAATGAGAACACTAGATCAAAGAGTCAACCATGAAACATGATGAAATGATCAACAATAAAAGCACTAGGAAACATAATAACAGGAAAGAGTGGCAAAAGAGCAAAATACTGCAAATTATATCATTTTTCAAATAGGAGAGACAAATAAGGAAAGAAAGATGAAGAAAATTAGAAGAAGCTGTATAAAAAATGTTTTAAAAAGAAATGAAGTCAATGTTAGAATAAAAAAAAATATATGAGAAAAAAACGGTGATACTCCTCAACATAAATAAAACTACTTTGTTCAATAGCAGAGTTCAACAGCAGCCGGACCTGCTATTCCAATAGTGGCAAAATTAACTAAGGGAGAAGCTGCTTAGCAAAACAGTGAGCCTGTGAAGTGACTAATGAGACTGATATTTCATATCTTCTATATATATATTTTTTTTTTAAATAAAAAAAAAATTTAAGAATTACAAAAAAAAATTAAAATAAAAATAATTTTACAAAAATTTCTATATAATATCATCAAGTACGGGCCAGCGGGCATTGGTGGTCATGTCTCTCCACAACTTTCGATCACTACAGTTATTTTTAATTTCTGTTCTTAACTTTCTGCCAAGCCATTCTCTTAATTAAATTGTCTGGTACCTTTTCTCTTTGCTTTCTTCTATCTCTTCATCCCTAGATTTTTCCAATTTTTACAATATATTCCAGCTGTTCCCTTCTCATTACATGGCAAAACACAATTATGATTGTTTCTTCCTAATATTGGAAATTAGCCCTCTTTTTGCTTGGCCTCTTTCAGAATGTTTTCATTACTCTTCTTAGCTGTCCATGGTTTTCTCAACATTCTTCTGTAAAACCACATTTCTACAGTCTCCAGTGATTTTCTTGTCTGTTGTCCTATTGTCCATGATTCACATCCATATGTTAAGACTTGCTCTACATAACATTTAAGAACTCTTTTTCTTGTTTCTATTGTCAAAAATGGATTGCCCAGTATCTTCCTCATTTTTGGAAAGCTGCTTTTGCCTGAGCCATTCTGCATCTCACCTCTGTTGTACATCTTCTGTCTGAGGTTAACATCATTCATCATCATTGAGTGCCGTCTCCGCAACGAAGGTTGGCTACCATGGAGCGCCATTCTGCTCTATCTCTTGCTTTGATGGTGCAGGTTGTCATCGGTTGATTTGTCCATCTTTTGATGTTACTCGTCCATGTTAATCTTGGTCTGCCTCTGCCTCTTTTACCTTGTATTTTCCCCTCCAGGATTACTTTCAGTAGGCTGTTGTGTCTTTTAACATGGCCCAAGAATCGCATTTGTCTTGTTCTAATTGTGTTCAGAAGTTCTCTTTTCATTTTTAGTTGTTTTAAGACTTCATCGTTTGTTTTCTTTTCCTTCCATCCAATTCTACCTATTCTTCTATAAATCCACATTTTGAAGGCTTCAATTCTCTGTTCTGTTTTCTTGTCTAATGTCCATGTTTCAGCACCATATAGGAATATTGAGAAGATGTAACATTTTGCTATTCTTAGTTTTAGCTCTGGTGTTATTTGTTTTGATGTTAGTATGTCCTTCATGAAAAGTTTAATTCCAACAAGTGACAAAATATACATGGAAAACAAACCAGTAGAAGAGATCGATCACTTTATCTATCTTGGAAGTCACATTGATCGAGAAGGGGATACGAGCAAAGAAATTAGAATCAGACTGGCTAAAGCAGCAATGTCTTTCAGAAGCCTTGAAAAGTTGTGGAAATCAAAACCCATTAGCACAAACACAAAACTTAGGCTATTCAAATCAAATGTACTATCAACCCTTACGTATGCGTGTGAAAGCTGGAAAACAACAAGAGATATAGAAACAAAATTGAACGCATTCGAAAATAAATGTCTAAGGAAAATACTTGGTATAGAATGGAACGAATTCAAAACAAACGAGGAAATTAGAGAAATCGCCAATCAACCACTAATATCTTCAGTAATAAAGAAAAGACGATGGTCATACGTTGGACATGTGATGAGAAGAGATAATAATCGAATAGCAAAGCAAGCCCTCATATGGGAAACAACAGGTAAAAGAAAAAGAGGAAGACCCAGGGAGACACTGAGAAGAACATTGATGAGAGAGGCAAGAGCAGCAGGAATCGGCTCCCTCAATGAGATAGAACTGCTTGCACAGAACAGAGACAGATGGCGAGATTTGATAAAATATCTTTAAAAGAAAACTGCTAGAACAAAAATTCATATAGGAGAAGGTGTATCTTGGTCTACGCCCTATGGGCCGGTTACGGCTCGAAAGGTCAATAGATAGATGTCCTTCATAACATTAAAATTACTTTTTGCCATTCCTATTCTTTTGTTTATTTCAGTTGTACATTTTCCATCACTGGTTATAGTATGTCCAAGGTAGTTGTAGTTTTGAACTGTCTCAAGGTCTATTCCTTCAATTTTGATATCCACTTGTGGGTTTTGAGTATTTTCTTTGTTTATGATCATAGTTTTAGTCTTTTTGATGTTCATATCTAGTCCATATTTTTTGCTTGTCGTGTTTATTTCATACAGTAATTGTTGTAGGTCTTTAGGATTTTCTGCTAGTAGTACAGTATCGTCAGCATATCTTAGGTTATTGATTATCTTTCCATTAATTTGTAGGCCTGGCATCTCTATGATGTTTTTAAAGATTTGCTCAGTGTGAGGTTAACAAAGTTCCCAAATATTTAAATTCATTTACCTGTTTTAATATTGTTCCACTTGTCTATATTTTGCCCTGAGGTGATGTCTTTTTCTTTGTTGTTACCATTACTTCTGTCTTTCTGCTATTAAGGCTGCATCCTTTAATTTTGCTTTCTTTCACTATAATGTCTAACTATTCTTGCAACTCAGTTTCACTCTTAATGATTATGACTGTATCATCAGCATACCTTAGATTATTTATATTATGACCTCCATTTGTTATTCCACGCATGCCCCTTACGGATCTTAAAATAATCTTACTATACATATTAAACAAATCTGGTGACAACACACAACCTTGCCAAACACCCTGCTTTATTTGTTGAAACATTCCCAATTGATTTCCAGTTCTTATGGCCACTGTCTGTTGCCAGTACGTTCTTTATTATTCTTAGATCTTTTCTATCTACATTTATACCTTCTAAAACTTTG